>OZ012686.1:59688351-59725851 GCA_963942565.1 Maea johnstoni | reverse complement strand
TGTTTCCGCACGAAGGTGTGGCGGTACACAGTGCAGGATGTGGTCACCTAGCAATAGTGTCCATGGTACAGGGTAGATACAATTGTTTAGGCACCTGCCTTATCTTCACACTATGTATTTAACGCAACTCTCATGGTACAGCGATATCCGTTTGCTGTATCTGTATGTTTTATGCCAGAACATGCAGTCCTGGCAATGACATTGCTATGCAATCAAGCATATACAATAGTGCATTCCCAAGGGATGGATTTATTTCTCTATTAATTTCATGAGAACATTTGCCAACGTCTACCACAATCCGTCACATGCGGCAGACGGGCACATGGGGACGTCCGGCGGTGGCACTTTAGATGACTACCAATCCCCAGAACCTTTCACCTAACAGACTGACCACGATAACCAAACATATGCTATTGATATGAATTGCAACACTATGGTGCTATAGAAAATATGATGGATATCAAAGCACAGTAAAGTCATCGATGTCACTACGAATTTAAAATTTGCCTTTCAGATGTGAAAATGAAACGTTTAATCATTATATAACGACATAATTGATGTACCCTCAACTGCTTTGTGTTCAGTGGCATTACGTTAATTCTATTTCAAAACAATTATATTCACTAACGAAATTGGTCACTATGTTGATATATACTGCTAAGAATACCACATTAAATTGCACCACTAGCAAGTGAAGATATATGCCTGGGCATGATATGGCCTTTTCATAATATTTATGATAAATATAGTTGGGTCACCATATGCCAAGTTATTGATAGGCAACAAATCCCGTTGCTGCATTGGATTGATAACACGCATCTGCTTTTTCCACCAATTACTGCCATACCATGGGGAAGGTCACATCCCCGGGCTAATGGTATGAATCAGTTAATACTCCGCCGCACCAGCCTGTGCTCTATCGCCGCGCGCACAGCAAGAGCTGGTGCATAGTAGCACATAAAGGCCAACATCGAGGCACTTTTTGGTCATGATCAGCTTGACATTCAAACCAAAAAAAAGCATATAATCGCTTCAGCGCTTTGGATGTATTCCAATATGTATTTAGTATTACAGTATTACTATACATATATGAATTATTTATTCAGATAACAGATGGGCATTTAACCGAAACACTATTGTCAACTAAGGACACAGTACATTGTTTGAAATGGCTAATTTCATAAGTTGTGACTACTCTACCTACATCACAGCTACTGCCACAACTACAGTCACCACCACTATCACCACTATTACTAACGCCCCCACCAGTAGCGGGTTCCCTGCAATTGTAGCTTTCAAAATAAATATTACAGAGAGTATTCGTTTATCAAAGCATCGCTGAGGGTGACATAATTGGCATTGACATGTCGTTGAGACCAAAACTAAAGACTTTATTGAAATGCATGGCCTTTCATCTTCGGAGTATTGTTAATGCTGTGCATTGTTTGAAGGACACAACAGCCTTTCCACGAGCAATAATGTGTTATTTTTGTGAAACAAACGTTTTCTCAATATATAGGTTAGTGCGCTTCAAACGCCGGCCCACGCACCATCGCCGCAATGGATGGGATTCTTCTGGGCGTCAATAGCATAACAATTAAATCCACCCATGAATGGTTGGCGAGGAGGGATAGAGTGAGTGCACACAATCGTGAGTTCTTTAGCTTTTTATCATCCAATACATTGATCTCAATACTTGGCAAAAAATGTCATACATACGATTGGATCCGAGGGTGCTGTGATCAAAGGAAATAAACGTACCACATATCTATTAAGACACGGTAAACAAAATACATATAATCTGTATAATCTTAATCATATTCTCACAATTGCTTTTGAGTATACCTTTACTGAAAAGGTATTAATTTCAAACGTAACATCATAGTACTTCTGATATACAGTTTCCTATTTGCTATGTTCATGTTATTTTTTCTTTTTTTCTTTTTCCTTGTTCATACTGTTACAATTGACTATGTACAACTTTTGTAATTTGAATTATGACAGCAAATAAATGTACTACTACTACTATGAGTAAAGGGAAGCATGCTGAATGTGTTTGCAGTTATTGTTTGTGGGATCAGTAGAGCCGGAGTGCTTCTCTGCTGGTTTTGTCTCGACATAGCCAACCAGCAGGACAGAGTTGGCTGCTGCTTAAGATGACTGATGTCCTAAATGCATGTTCCCAGTAGATCAACTCTGCCTGCTGGCTGAATATCAGCATTAGAATGGCACTTCCCCTGCCCACCCCTCTCTGCTCCCCACAAGGCAGTCATTTACTCCTGATTTATCTAGCAATCCACGGCACTAATCTCTGAGGTTATATATAAATGATGCACAGGAAAGCCAACGGTGGCATTGTCTAATATTCATTTTATCATATTCCAATTAGTATGCTTTTGAAATGCTATAAATATTCAAGGGCAACTGATTGCAGTGTCACGAATAGTTTTTAATTTCCTCCCTTGCCCAATATATGACTTATCAATAATGCACACATCCATCAATGCAAAATGCAATTGGTCTTACGCAAAAGCCAGTCACCATACTGATGAATGGCTTCCCAAATGTCAATGACACGTATTAGTTTATTTGATTTAGTCAAACAGCAATGTGTACCATGAAAAAGAGAGAATTTCATAACACTCATGAATTAATCAAAATACAAAAGAAAAGCATAAAATAGTGTCAATTATGATAATAGGAAAACACCCACACCTTAACCGTGTATCGTATGAAATACAAATATTCACATGACCTCAATAAGCTTTTTTCTATCTTGGATAATTTTCATCAATAAGGGCCTTCGTCAGGTAGTTTTACCATAAGAAATGAAGATAACGGTGATATACATAATGATATTTTGATAAACCTTGATATCTTGTCAAACGGCTTTTGCAAGGTTTACATCAAACGATCAGTCATCTACCCAGTTCTAATTGGTAGAGGATACCTAAAAGAAGTAACCACCCTGGATGACGTGCGGATGATTGTGGTTTGATATAATGAGTTTGCCCAGTAATGTTGCAAGTATTAAATATCCCCATAAAGGTTATGAATATAGAATGCGTGACGTATCAGAATGGTAAGTACTTAGAAGGAGCGCAACTCTTTTCCTTAAGAAGTTACAAGAAGTGTTTAGTTTTGCATGAGAGATTAACACATACGTATATAGAGATGGAGGAATTTACTTGACACAACTCGGTTAGTTTAGGGACAGACCAAATGTCGATTTCGTACACAGGGTGGTATGTGATTGAGTTATGTCCTATATCTTACGAGCATTTGCAAATCTGGCGTTCACCAAGGTAGCGGTAATAACAATTAGATTCTCTGAGAGACAAATTGGCGAGAAATTCAGAAATACACAATAAATCATAGATATTGCCTGTTGCCTATAAGGAAGTGATTTCCACAGCACTTTATGCATACAATCGAATTAGCGACGCATGCAATTTAGAGGCTATATATAGCAAATTAGAGCATACGACACTTAGGCGATAATGTTTGATATTCTCAAGTCTCGGGGAACATAATACAAGATCAGCAGCATATATTTACAGAGTATTACAGCGCTAAGAATTACCCAACCTTGCGCTGTCAACATACATACATACATATATGCATACATACATACATACATACATACATACATACATACATACTAAAAGGTATATGCCCATCGTAAAGGCACTACTGACCCAGTATGTACATTCAACCTACCCGTTTGTATTAGGAACAGTATAGCTTGATCTTTGATAAAACTGGCTAGGGATCAATATGTAATATGTTTTTTTCGTTGCAATTATAACATCCTCAGATGGTACACTGCGCAAAATGCATTTAACGAGTTATTTTAGATACTAGTAATTACGTCACTCAAGCGAAGGATCATCTCTGACCTTCACCTTTATATGTGGGCAATGTGAGACGTCATATTTTGACATAATTTTGCAAATATCATTCTGCAGGAATAGAAAAGTGCTTTTTATTAAGCAACCACCACGAACCTCCGATCACAAATATGGCAGTGAGAGAGCTCGGCCTCGGCCTAGGTATGCCTCGCTATTTACCACGTATGCCCACAGCAAGAAGGGCTGCTGCCGGAAAGAGGGCAATGGCTGAGGTAAGTTATAACATGGCTTTAGGTGAGGACTCATCATATGATATACTCGTTCCAGCTGATGGCAAACCACCCTGTGGGAATATCTCAAGGAAAGGACAAAATAATTACTTACATTAAGGTTGTGGACCTCCTGAGATGTAAATCAGCATATCTCATAGAGGGGAAGTTCTATCATATTCAATACTTCCTACAAAAACGGCTCACGAAAGACTTTGGGTAATAAAGAATTAAAATGTTTTCTGTAGCTATCGACGACTACCAAACAAGTATATGATTATATATTCTTAAGAGAAGCACATATACCAACAAACATATTCTGTATAGGAGAAGCAACTATCGTAGTAGTTACTTGCACAAACAAGGAACGCATACTTCTCAAGCAGTGATATAGTTATTCCAAAATTTCGGACGCGGCTGCAATTAATTCTATATATTTATTCATGGTGCTTTAAGTAGTGCCTGAATGATCATCCATATAGTTAAACCCAATCAAATATCTCACCAACATGTTTAACTCTAAATAAAAAGATACAAAAGTACATGCATTACCTCATTGTCCCTCGACCATTCAACTATGGATTAATATTGAGAAATGGGTGAGAGAGGATATTCAACCTCATTACAAAATATGTGACTGGGATAACGTGCTTGGGAAACTTTTTACTGTCACAAGCTGTCAGCATTCATACTGCCTTTTAATTGTATTTAACCTTATACATTCTTCTTATACATTTAATGACAGATATGTACTTATAGATGCAATAAAAATCATTTCTTTGAGAATTAAAAAACGACATGTTTAAATGTTGTCAATCGTCTGCTTAGATCATTCTTGTTCTGTATATCTAGACAGGTAGTTATGGATGATGTTTGTTGTGCGCACTTAAAATACATTGAGTTAAAGGAGTCCAGAGTCAATTAGCCCAACTAGTCGCATTAAGCCTTGAGGGAACACGCACTTGAAGTTGGATTCACATTCAGTGTTCTCCGGACAGCGAACTGCAATCGATCTTAGTGGTCCAGGCATTTCTGACATTTATTATTCTGACATCCGAAGAAATGAATGTGCAAATGACAGGCTTTGATAAAACTGTAAATAACCCTGGGTATTAAATTACTTTCTACGGCTGGGATGCACATGGTGGCACGACCTGACTTGCAGGTTAAACCACAAA
Source organism: Maea johnstoni (assembly GCA_963942565.1). NCBI lineage: Eukaryota > Metazoa > Annelida > Polychaeta > Spionida > Magelonidae > Maea > Maea johnstoni. The sequence continues at coordinate 59,720,553 of OZ012686.1, read as the reverse complement.
ACGATTTCTAAATGGATAATTCCGAAAAGGGAAAACCGTTAGTTTGTATCTCTGTCTATGCAATGGTCACCAACTTCTACTTCGTTTCGTGTGACCAACTTTTAGAATATTCTCGAAAGGACCTTGGTAGATATCACTGAATTGATGAAAAGCTCTAATGGAGTTGTATTAATCAGTCGTTATGTATCAATGATAGAATTGTCCCTTAAATGCCTTCAATAGGGATATTAGGCATCGTCACATATATATATATATATATATATATATGTATATATATATATATATATATATATATATATATATATATATATGTATATATATATATATATATATATATATATATATATATATATATATATATATATATATATATATATATATATATATATATATAAATCATTCACAATCGCGATGTGTCCGCCATTCGTTTGATGAAAAATTCTGAAGGAATACGGGGATTGTCTACAACAAGTATGTCCTTTACTTATATTTAAGGGGTTTTAGAGATGAAGATTTGAAAATAAACAAAGTTGTGAATGAACATCTAGAATAAACACTGCTAGACATTTTCTAGCCGTGGTTTCATTTTCTTTAACTACAATGTCCGAAATATACCAGATGATGTTGACTTTATCATTTGTTGACAAATGTAAGTATACGATATACTGGCGTATGTATTCGTATGTAAGCAATATGTACAGTTATTTTTCCTTCACTTAAAATATACAATAAATTCATAAAAATGTAAATAAAAATATCCGGTCTTTCCTAGCACGAGTAATTTAGTGTTAAAAATATCCTAAAAAAGCGATCCCAGAAGTGCAGCAGATAGATGTCAACGCGTCTATATAATTGTCACTGGGGTCAATAACTTCTTCAGATAAAACACTATCCGCCATCAATAGAGTTAGGAATTAGGTTTAAGTGAATAAGAGCGTTCAGCCCTTCCACAGGGGCGCTTCTTTATGGTAAGCCACTAGCTTTAATACCCACACATTGGGAATCAAACTTCATTAGAATTCCTGGTGCGGATCACGTGTCGTGGTTAATGGGTGGGTGGGGAAGAGTCGGGTCGCTATTGACATTCACTGGATATTTGGGTTGGATAACTGTATGGGTCAGTACGAACCAAATACGCTCACCTGCACACAGCACATTGTATGTGGCTATGTGGCGGTATAGGGTATATCACCATCATGTGTGATTACAAGCAATATAACTTCATATTACCCTTTTTGAGATGAGGACAAATAACATGTACGATGCTCGGCTTTTACTAACTGTGGCAAAGGTGTTTCCGCAATATTCGTTTTGATTTCACAGACACAGACTACACTGGCGACATCATTATTGCCTTTAAGAGAAAGAGCATCATCTATCCACATCACATGCCACCAATACATCTTCCTTGCAGCAGTCACTCTAGCTCGTCTGGCCATTTTTCTTGCTCTCCCTAATATGTGTGTGAGACCTTGGGAGCAGCAATGGGTCGATACTATTGTAGCGCTTCTACATCTGGGGAGACTTACATCAGTTTGATTTAGGGAGCAAGGTCACAGCTCAAGAATAATGAATCAAGGATTTCAAAAAATCGTCACACACTAAACTGTTCAGGTATATATCCTTTATTACGAGAATATACTTTCTAATATTCGATTTAGAGCTGCGTACCAGGTTGTTTTGCGATAATTTGTATTCTAGTGAACAGCTACTATCCCGTCCTTAGTGTGTAGTAGTAGTAGTAGTAGTAGTAGTAGTAGTAGTAGTAGTAGTAGTAGTATCATTAATATAGACATTATTTCATAATCATCATCATCATCATCGTTATCATGACATCACTTTTCTATATATTAATATGCATATCCTGGGTTATGTCTACACGTAGTGCATGCACCGGAAGTTGTGATAGTCAGTCAATCGCGTGTTCCTTTTAGTATTCTAACCATGAAAGGAATGACTAGATATCCAATAAAATAACTTCCTGTGCGGCAAGTATGCCATTTGATCCGCTACTCAAAGTAGCTTTTCATTCCTCTCTGCTTTTCCTGTTTCCTTTGCTGCGGGCCTGCGGGATACATAACACGCGACACACATCCTTTTGCTAATTGATTGCAGGTCATAAAGGTCAAAAGGTAATCGTCTTAAACCACTTTCTATCACGTTATAAAGGTCTTCTAACGTTCGATTCAAGGCACAGGGTAGCATAAACATCTTTATTTGAGTTAAATCTGACTCATTAAGACAAATCATTTGAACTTCCCATGTAGAGAGTTGACTGACAACTGATATATCTGGAATGATGAATAATAAAGCAACATTTCAACGGTTACTCATAAGATACATTCTATCGTATCTTGAACATATCGCATTGATGAATGTTTAGAAAAGACATTGGATGTGCCTTACGCGGTTTGCTTGTCGTGTTCACGGGTGTATTGATCACTGTCAGGGGAGACGGAGTTGATGGGTCAATGGCACTGTGCAATGTAAAAAATAACCAAGCTTCGATTTCCCTATAGATCGATTTCTTTCCACGCTCCCTACCTCATCTATCTGCCCATCAAAAAGTGTCCCTTATCACTCCATGGACTGCCTCTGCGGACCAGACATATAGCCGTTATGATGGAATACCACGTCTATTCTGATCAGCCCTGGATATGCGCTATGCAACATTCAATGATGCAATATATGACAACATCTAACATGAAAAATCCAAGATCTTTGAGGGAGACAAAAGAAGAGTTAATTCTGGGCCAAGTTGCATCAACATGACTTAGGCTTTGGCTTATGGTTTAGATTGATTATTTACAAATACTGACGTTGTTGTAGACAATGAATTTGCATATTAAGTCTAGGTCTAATCATTAAGCCAATCTGTCATTGATAGTTCACGTCGTGAAATGACCACGGCTGGAGAGAGTGATTGGGTAAAACTACAAAATAAATATCAACACGTTTCTATGTATTAATCAAAGATCTCACATTCGAAGTATACATTCTAAAGGGAGTTCATACATTCCATAGCTGAATTTTTTTCTTGTACAACGCCTCCCCCATTCCAACAATATGTGAATTGTGAATAGGTATAATCAAGCTACAAATATATGTGCACTACAAAGATCTGCTGTCGATTTCTACTAAATAAGGCGTTATCTTTTGATATAATTCATATGATATTGAATATTTTCAATTTTTCTTTTTCTAAAATGATGACATGAATATGAATATTTTATTGGTTAAACGAGCATATTTTTTTAGTTTAAATGCCATTTGACCTAGTATGCATTGCATTTACGTGAGACGGTGTTCCACTTGAGCTAGGCAACTACATGCTTGTTAGAATACGTAGAATATGCATTTACTGTGGTATCTCGGGAATAGTTTCCACTTTGCTTCATACTTTACTTTAGACTGCCTCAAATAACCAGCCAGGCAGGCCAAGTAACACCACTGTATCTTACAAAGACAGTTCCATAGATATGTTGTGGCTACCGCCAAGATAAGGCTGGCTGGCCGGGTCTTTTATGGCGACTGCTCGGGGACTGCTCCCGCTCCCTGTATATCATAACTGGAAGAATACGAGATTCGAATACCGAAATTTTATGGCGATATAATATTTCACTGATTTGTCTAGAATACAAGTTGCAGTTCATCTTACTAAGTACGGAGCGGAGACAACTGGCTTCACAGCACTGTATTGAAAGCGTGTGAGGAACAATGCAAAGAATATATATGTCAGAATTTGGTATTTTTGTCCCTCTACTTGTAATGTCTTAAAGAGTTGAAAAATCATTCATCGTGGGCGCCATGATAAAAGAACACCTGCAAACGAGATATCATCATGTTGGTCGGTATATTTCATTACAAAACCAGTTAAGGGTTGCCTTGAGGTTTTCTGATATTTCCAATATGGGCAATTGGGTCAATGACCAAGAAATTTGGAATTTTGAATTTTAGATTATCGTCACTTTTTCAGCCATATTGCAGCCAAGTTGTGACTAGCAAGTGGTGGAGCAAACCGGGGTACCTTGTGTCTTGTGCATAGAGCGATGGCTGCATATTTGAGGGTCCCTCTGAGCAAAGTTGGACCTCAGTAAAATGTGTAAGATTGAAAACATATATAAATGACCTCACGAAGGCTGTGTATCACCACTGAGCATAGTATAGGTTTAGAATTTCGCTTAAGGACTGTGCGAAAGTTTGGGTCAATCAATGATTTTCCACGGGTACTTCGGTTTCCTCCGATAACTACTTGGTATTCAATTTCAGTATAGTGAGTCAGGTTAAGTGACCATGGAAATCCATTCTGATCTAAACAGGAAGGGTTATTTTGCTAAATAGGATTTAGTAACTTTCTAATGCCTTGTTTGGGAGTCGGTTAAATAGCATTGTTGAGCGAAACGAAATCTGTGTGAATGTCCTCTTTGTTAACATTGCGATAAGGCAATATGCCTAGACTCAGTAGACGTGTGGACCAAAATGCCATAGGTCCCCTCCATTTGGCTGACGCTGATGCTGCTACATTTAGCTGTCAACTGAATTGTCTGCACGTACTCATCCTATTACAGAGGCGTACATTGCGCCACATAAATATTCCATGGCAAATTTAAAGGTGCCATCCCTGTCAACAATTTATGAACTGTAGTTGGAGTAGTAATCAACAATTGCAGTAGGCCTTAAAGGTCACACGAAATGAATGGCGGCAAACCGTAGCACCTTAAATGTTAATCACCAAGGTAGGGCAAGGGGCAGCGTGTCTTTCCCATCGTGGGCGAATTTAAGAAATTTGTCTGTAGTTACTGGAATTGGAATTGGAATTGGAATTTCGATTTTTGTCACTTCTCCGCTATATTTAGACTGATACTTGACAAGCCAGTTTTAAGTGGTTGAGGAAACCGGAGTACCTGGTGGAAACCACCGCCTAACCTAAAGTAACTAGCAACGTTATCACATTTCTGCCGTACTAGACAAGTGGTTAGATAATGGTGAAGGAAATCGGAGAAGCACCAACTTAACTATATTGCCTTCTCTTAGCGGAGACTGGAACCCAAGGCATATTGGGACACACCAAAGAGTTGCTGCGTCACACGTTAGACCGCCCGGCAAACAGAGCAGCCCCTCAACCTAGGTGATCTGATCAAGAAAGTCTCAATGCGGAAACAATAATACATAACCTTTCCGTCGCCCTAGTGGCGTCAGGAGGGGTCTGCCCCCATGGCCGAGTTGCATTATGCAGTACAAGTATACCAATGCCGTGACTCTCCACAGCACACGGTGATGGGTTGGCTCACAATGGGACATACCCCCAGAAAGTTGACTCCAGGGGTCTAACCCTTTGTGTATATTATCCGTGATAGACATTTTTTTGAATATCTTTTATCCCATTGTTGCAAACATTGTCGGCATTTCTTTGGATATATTCAATTCAAATTTTACAAGGCAAATAATTATTTACACATTGTCACTGTGACTCTGTGCCATTTTGCGTGCATTGGCAAGTATAGTATAGTTTATTGATTGTATAGCAAAATACAAAAATATACAAATACTAGAGCAATTAAAGATAACAAAAAAATTTACAAACAAAAGATGAAGGATATTAAACAGGACATGATTAAATACACTTAGGGTTATACCATGAAACTAGGGAATATGAAAAGAAAAGGAGATATGTGGGATATGGCCGTCGTGTAGGGTAGGTAGCCAGATGTTCATAGAGAACGACCGTCCAATTGAAATTGGATAGCACTATCCTATCCCCACTCTCTGTCTAATAATTTTCTGATAAATGCCGAAAACAGTCTTCCCAGTGATTTCCCAGATTGTAAAACACTGCTCTGCCTCAATGTTAGGCAAAGGGCATCCAAGAACAACGGACATAATATTATCCCCGCATCCCTTTGCATATTCCCAGGATCCGTCATCTAGGTTATCTAGCTCATTATACATGTCAACAAGTTCTCTGTTGTTGAATGGGCATTGCATGATAATATTCCAGGACGACTCTACTATACTCACAATTTTAACAGAATTTCAGAGAATCAGGACAACTTTTGAGAGAGAGATCGTCTGACTTCAGCATACTAGAACTACATATGATTTTAACCAGCACTTCACACATGCGCCGAAGGTGGGGTTTAACATCAGAAAGAGACCACCAGGAAATATAATGTGAGGTACCGCATACTGATCTAAAAATAGAGTTGCTGTTAAGAATGCCATTGCTGGCCCATAATTTATCCTCCATGTGCCATGCTCTGGCCCATACCAAATTGGCCCATACTTTCTTGCTTGGGACAACACCTGTCCCAATAGCGTTGTTAATGGTCATGAGTAAATCAAAGATGACTGATATTGACAAAATATCAAAAACTGGACTCACAAACTGATTCCTAGTGCATTTGTCAATATCACTCACGAACACTTAAAAAACGGGCCACAAAGATATTCCTTATCACGGCATTCTCATCCATCTTAGGGATAGTCCTAATAAATAACATCTTCTTAACCTGAATATATCTTTCAATACCTATCCACCAAATTCCATTATAACAACACTCAGTGGGGGATCTACAATGCAGTCGTTGAATTCTCCGACCTGCCATACCTATGGAATATTTCTAACTTCTGGACATTAGATGAAGACATCACCCATAATTCACATCCATATGTCAGAATAGAGATATTCACCATCCAAAAAATAATATTGCATGTGGCAACAGTAAGACCATTCTTACGGATACCCAACCCCATCGAGGCATTAAAGGCTCTTCTAGCCTTTTTTAGTCTACCCTCAATAATACAGTCATCATAAGGTACAATACAGGCTTTTATCCCGACATGGTCATACTCCGTCCTTTCTTTTATTCTTTTCGGGCCTAGCATAAAATTTCTGTTATTAGAGTTAGCTACCCCCTTATTTGCATCTTCTCCATAAACGAGTATGGCACATTTGTCTGCGTTGAGGTCGTACCTCCATTTGATACTATGGTTATAAACTATATCAATTACATTGTCAGCTTTCCGCTTTGAGATACTAACCGCGGCTTAGTCGTCGGCATAACTGACAGGGGAAGCTGGAATTTTGTATAGCTTAACACATGAACCAGAGGCCTCGAGATCGTCTAATAGGGAATTGACCATAAGATGACCAGAGGATGACCAGCATCAAGCAATTCCTCTGGGGTAATTAACCAATTAGGATTCAATTACGATTTCCGGTCATTAAATTTGGGCATAGCTGTCTTACCAAATTCAATATCACGAATAAGTAATAGAATTGAGGGATTTTCAATTAAAACGCCGTGTTAGGACAGTCTAATCTAATGCTAGCAAGGACGAATTCAATATCCTAAAGATAGCCTAGTGAAATCAACATTATACTTTAGAGGAAGGTTTACTTAATTTAGAATATAGATTTGCAAACCTTTTTATTAAGGTAAAAAATGGTATAGGCAACGTGCAGACATGTCAGTTCAAACACGGTTTCGGTTTTACAGAAACAGGGAATACATGCATTCACGCATGTGCATAATGTACTCCTCGCATCTAACAGGTTTGCTAATTTGAGTGCTTTAGTAGTCTTCACAACTTGGGGAGGGGCTGACGTAGTGAATATATGTATTCCTAAGCCTGTGACCCTGACTACTGTGGCGACAAGACATAATGTTGATTGCAGGCACTCGTAGTAATCACATACACTGCATACTAAGTGTGTGATAGCATATGCGTGAAGTTTGATATCATATTTAATGTCTTACTGCTTGCCTAATGATCTAGTTTGTGTAAGTCTAATTGTCTATAAAAAGTGTTAATTGATAGGATTACTAGTTTTACAAAGATATTCAGAAGCGCTTCAGAGTGCCTCGGTGAGTGCAATGGCCGGGAGTACCATAAATCAACTGATTTGCATTTTAGGAAAAGGATTAAAAAACAATATAAACAGAATGGTTTAGGAAAAATCTTTTATTTAGCAATGATATGAATATCAGCATGACTGAAAAAGAAACAAATTTGCTCAAACATTATTTCCAGAATTTATTAAAGATTTGGAGTATATTTAATTTAATAACTTAAATTCTATTCATATAAGGCTTTTTCAAGAAATGTTGATGCTTTCTATTGATCTATTTTATCACGTGTTGGCATTGTCGAAACGTTTTAATTGGTTTGTGATTAGTGCTTTACTTACACCTAAGATGGAGAGACCTATTTATATATTTTGAATGTAATGAATACGATTTAAAAGGTCAACTAATAGTTAAGAATACCTAATCTAGGATAGTGTATGCATTGTATTCACATAATCTTAGAGAATCTACCCAATAATGGAGAAAGTAATGTGTCATTGTAAATGTATTGTAAAACGTATAACGAGAAATAAATGGCTAAACCACAAACGAGTTACCTAAGAATACTACATAATAGAGCTCAGCCAAGTTTTTCTTGGTCTGTGATTGTTGGAAGGCAGTCAACTGTCGTACAAGCTACATACATGTAGACCCCGTGGAAGCTGGGGTGTTTGTGATAAACCCTGTGTTTACTCGACTTCGCCTCGTTTATTCGACATCCCACAGCTTCCTAGCTGGCACGCAAATGCATCCTCTGTTCCTTTCCATGCGGATGATAAAATATATCAAATAACTATTTCTAATTTTGACTCCGATTTCAACTGGGATTTCCTTCAATAATGCGGAACACAGTTTGTGATTTTCAAGGTTTTTCTTTTTTTAATAAACTTCCAAATGAACTTCGAAATAATCCAAGTTCATAGCATGGACATAGCGTCAATTTGTCATGAATGGCGACACTCAATACAAAACACAGAGCCTGAAGTAGTCAGTAAATATAATAAAATAGCCATCCAGTTCCCAAACTCAGAAAGAGTCGGAGTGAATGAATCGCATTCACAATTGACCCCAATCCACGTGTTTTATTGTTTGCCTTTTAATCCAATATGGCTTCTGGATACTTCCGGTGGCAAGGGGACGCCATTGTTGTTGCTAAGAAACCGGCAGTACAGCAGAAACTTCAGGCGTCAAATCCAAACAACCTTTGGTATTTCTGAATCCATCTATAGCAATCTCGTCACTACGAAACCTTTCCTCCCGTTCTACTATTAAACCATCATCACGAGTAGGGCAAATCCATAAAGAATTCTCGCACTCAAGCTCTACCACATTCAATGAAAGATGTATCAGAATGGATGCTTCCCTAAAGCTAGGGGTTCGAAAAAGCAATGTATTGTTATTTGGGTCTTTCAACATTGATAACGACACTTGTAGTCAAGCCAAGATATTCTAGCACTGTAACAAGGCTCAAATGCCTAGATGTGGAAATGGAATTATCGTCCTGTTTCTACTCGCAGTAAGCGCATAACCATTAGCTGCCAGTAGATAACATCGCAGACATGAAAGTACCCGCGAACGACCATTTGCTCACTACACCCCATTGGTGACATACTGTGCCTCAAGCAGGATTTGAAAGATTGCTAACAACATGACTGCAACTGTCTTTCTAAGTAGGGCATTCACTGAAACCATTTTCCCTTTGCTTCGCCAGTATGCTTCAAAATAGTGTCTTAATGTATAGCCCCTAAAAGCTACTTACAGTATATATTTTATTATTTCCATGATCTTAGTTAACTTCAAACAACTACAAAACAATCACTTGCTATGCTGAATGAAAAGTACTATACACGGCTATATCTGAAGACACTTCTGAGTAGTTTGACAGTGAGCAGGTTTGCAAACTTTACATTTTTGTCAACAGAGGTACAGTCGTACCTTGATCACTTGTTTCAAATGATAATCCGAAATTGAGAACGTGAAATTTGCCGTTTAATGTCAGCAGAAAACTCACAGCGAAAGTAGTAAGACATGTGCTCTCTTTAATTTTGACTTGAGCATCAGGATTTCTAACACGACCATACTTAGTATGCGATCTGCCAAAGGTCATGTTCGAGGAAGAACCAATAGTTCACTTTTAAAGCATACTCAGCTTCAAATGAATCACTGGACAGAACAGAGACATGAATGAAAAAGGGATTAGCTAAAGTTCAAAACGATACTGTCTATCTGAGCGCCTCAAGCCGTGAAGGCAAGGGTTCAACTCCTCAATGGGACTAGCTAGGGATTCCATTTCCTTGCCAATTGAGACATGCACCTGAGGTTTTCAATCTTGTTGCAGATAGCAAATAAACAAAACCTTAGGAATAGTTTCAATTGATATACATTGCATAAACTCATCATTAAATTTGATGTGCTCTGCACTGAGCTAAACTACAGCTGTTCCCGGTCTCTGTCTGTTGCACATGTCGTGCTACAAGTCCAAATAAAATGCATAGCCATGATACTCACTGTAAAAGGAAGCTCGACAAAATAGACTCCCCGTGTTAAGGCATGCATGTAGAACGCGACTACTGTCATATCAGCAGGTGACGTGACTACTTCATTATTGCGCAGTAGAGTTATGTACACAGGTGCCCAGCGGATCTGAGTGGCCACGTAAAGCAATGGCAGTAAATATATTAATTGCATTACGAGTCATTTACACCCAACGTATATTAAACATATTAATAGCATTACAAGCATTTTATACCCAATGTTCATTAAACGTATTAATAGCATTACAAGCATTTTTCACCCAATGTTCATCAAACATATCAATGGCAATACGAGCAATTTACACCAATTTTCAACGACACAACTTTCACAGCGTCAATATATTTAGAGTAGCAATGCTATCATTGTCATGAGTAGTAAATTGGCTGTTTAGTCACACATGCTCAATTGGTATTTGTGGCCACAAGGGTATGACTACGTGTACGAGCTCTCTCAGTGCCTGGTGCACTAACTTTTCTTGGTGGCTTGCTACTGCAAGAGCTATGTGTGAGGCATGTGAGAAAGTTCCAAGCGACTTTCAGTTGGACGGTTCTTACCATGACAGCTTTGGGGGTTTTCTATTGTAAACGACTGACAAGTCCAGATATAGCCTGCAGTGGTATACAAAGGACAGGAACAGAATCTCTATTACGAACGTGTGACACATACTAGTGCTGACTGAATCATTGAAGCTGGGCACACAACTGTTGGTTGCGGAGACTGCTGTAGTTGGTCTGTCTGTCTGCCTATCTGTAACAGGTGTGACAACAAGTGTAGTGGGGAATATAATCAATACGTGATGAAGCCTATAGTTAGCATTGCCATGATGCATGTTGACATTCTGACAATGGTCTCAGTTGACAAATCACAAGCTGAAAAAACGTGGTTAATGACGATCAAGAACCGCAGGTGGTTTAAAGTGCTTCTGTATTCACAACTAGCATAAGCGATTCGCAGACTGAGTTTTATCAGACACTGCATGGATAACTCCACCATAAAATAACGGGAATCCACACACAGTGCCGATTAATGACTCATGGGCAACAGGGGGTTCTTGAAATGCAATGAAATGTGCAATATGTTTTTTATGTTAAACTTACGAAACGCCAGATCTTATGGTGAATGTTTTGATTTTCGTCAATTTTCCTGCCATATTTTAGCTACGTCGTGACAAGCCAGTTTTAACTGGAGGCAGAAACTAGAGTACCCGTAAAAAGCACAGCAAAATCACCAACTTTCTCACATGCCACGGCCGGGATTCGAACCTAGGTAGTGGTGAGAGACAGCTAGGAGTCACCGATTAATCGCAAGTTGCATCATCCTTCTCATATTAGTCAAACAGTGTTACAGAGACCTACCTGTAACATTGGTAAACCAGTGGATTTGCAATACGTGGCGTGAGGCCACTCAACCATACGGGCAGCTGTCTCAGATTCCAGGAAGCATTGATAACCAAATACGCCATATTCAGCACAATACCACGGTGCAGGTGTCAAGAGTCGAAATAAAATATAATTTTTAAATACTTAGCATATCAGATCGTTACTGTTATAAGCATGACTTTTTCATACTTCAAAAGAACGCTATGTCAAAATTTGAAAAATAGGAACCTATTCTATTAGTATGTAAATCATAAGATACCCTAATCATTAAAAAGTGGCAAGATGGCACGTAATCTTGTCCATATAGTAAGGTTAATATAAGCCAGCGGTACATCCATTTTATTCCTTGTGGGGTCTGCACCACTGTCTCGGTGGTTCGTATGGTGCTGCTACATTTAGGCCTCCTACCACCGCTAGGTATCGAAACTGACCGGCGTAATGTGAGAAAGGTGTCATTGACTCCGGGTGAAGTTAAATTTTTCCCAGGTAACACCGGGTATTCCACCATGAACAACTGGAGAGTAAAGGATTTTACAGCACTATCGCAGAAAAAAAAACTGACAGTAAATGAAATTCTATTCCAAAGTTCCAACCCGCGAGGAAAGAGTGCTCCGCATGACATTGCAATGGTGCTGTTGACCTGAACTGAACTCATCGTCGTTTGCAATACCGTGGAGATGGATCAGAGACCTACACGCACTGGAAAGCACTCTCGTGTGTATAATGAAAACTGCACCACCGTACGATTCTCTGGGCTCATCGATGGTACTATAATTCGCGAACGCAATGATCTGAAATCATCCGGACGAACGATCTTTCCCAAGTAATCATGGATGACGACCTTTTTTGAGTGCAGAAAAGAGAATCTAAAGCCTGTTCATTATGCACAAGAGAGTGTTTGTTAACGAGTTTGAGAGGCTGGTTGTACTTAGAGGTGAGGTCACTGACCAGCTGATGCCCGTTGACTTTCCCTTGCTTTCAGCATCGTATTGGTCAGGACGTGACCTAATATGGCAAGAGAAAGCCAATAGACAGTAACGGGTCGATGAAATTGAAATAACGTGAAATATCTATCTACGCATGTAAGAATATTTTTTTAAATGCTAATATCAATAGAATATCTTATAGCACCCACCTAGAGCTCAAAACGACACTATGAATTTCTTAGTATTAAACAATAGTATCAATTATATTTGATCGATTTCTTTGTTGTACTGGACTGGATTGGGCTTCTGAAATTGATTTTAACGGCTGTCAAAATTAGGAGTTCAATATTATTTCCGTATTGGGATCCTAATAATGCTTTTCACAATGTTCATTGCTAGAACTCCAGTAGATTGATATTATTTCTGGGACTATCATGGCAAACGTCGTTGGGCATACGATAGCAACAAAGGGATTTCAAAATGTCGGCCACAGTCGGTAGCAACGGTGCTAGAAATTGTGCTTAAAGCAATATTTGCACAATATAATCTTTCACCATGATGGTTATCTGGGAGTTAAGATGGCAGGAAGCTATTAAGATGGACTAAGGCTTGTAACTCTGTGCGTTCTAGTGAGGCGACCGCAGTCTGATGACTCGTGTTTTCTCTGATCTCCTCTGTAAAAAAGTTGAACTTTAAGCTTGTTGTGCGTATCGTTGTGCTTGTGCTAATATAAAATCAATGTTGGGGGGCTAGAAGATACATTTGTTCAGCCAGCTGGCTTCTCGCAGAAATCTTGTCGTACACAATTTACACTACAAGGATAAGGCCAGTTCAAACTAAATTTTGGTCTTACAGATTTTTTTGATCCAAAAAAATCATTAGGCTCAAAAAAGCTTTAAAAAACTTCAAAATTCCAAAAGAAATGGAAAAATTGTCCTGCACATTACATGATTATGCTATCCAGCCATGAGATTGTATGACTTTAACTAAAAAAACAGTACCAGAAAACCTTAATTTATCAATCATTTTAAATACCATCTAAAATTCTACAATACTTCGTCCTTAATTTATTTTCTTTATAATTGATGATATTGATTTTATTCAAGAAAAAGCATTACCATCTCTATCCTTAATGTCAGTTTGGAGGACAGTGTTTAAATATGAAGAAGCAGGATGTTGACTTCTGTGCGCAATGCATTATGGGCGTGCGGACCTCGAAGCGGTGCCAAAATATTTGCCAGTTTGGACGATGTATATGATAGACTAGGATTGCACAATTAAGTTTATTTTTGAATGTTTTCTTTAAATATGATGGCCTGAACGCATCAAAACCAAGGCCTTTTTGGGGGTTGAGTAGATACTTTTTTCATTTTCGGCGCGAAATTTAAGGAAAAAAAATAGAAATTCTGGATATTTTTTTTTTTAACTTGACCAAAAAATACCGGTCAATGGTTCCGTAAGTCAAACGATTAAATTGAAATCGCCTACCTTATAATACATTCATATGGTATGGCTTCTGGGGCTTCATGTGATTACGTAATGCTAGTTTCAATCAGAATCACAAAAACGTGTGTACACTTGCTATACATCAAGACTAAACAATTTCTCTGGAATTCAACTTCAATAACGTCCCATTTCGCTGAGGCCTTGTACAAGCAACTTGTCACATCAATCCCAAATGACAACAATAGAATAGCATATTGTTTGAAATCAAACAAAGCGTCAACGAACAGGGTTCATGTCATTGCACTCTTGGGAAATTTTGAATTTGAGTCCGTTTTCTTGTTTGCCCATCCTTCCTATTGCAATTGTCATGCAACATGCAATAAGCATTATACCCATAACGTGCTGAACACCAAATGGCAACAGAAAGAGGGGCCAACTTTAGCTTGTCCTTGCCTTAACCTTCAACTTATCCCATTCTCGCCAACATTCTTCTGGCCCATAGGGCACCCCTAAAATACATACTCGACCACTTCAATCTGCTTAGCCAGCTAAGTATCACTTCAGACTACAACTACGTGCACTCTGGTGTGTTGTGTGTTAGAGGGGGTGTTTCTGACAAATATTTGATTGGTATGATTTTCTAACACGAACACGTCATAGTTCAAGTGATGTTAGTTTTAGGTATTGTAAATCTCATATTTCCAATAGGCAGACAGCAAGACGACTTAACTATGCCACTATACTAAAGTAATGGACCTCTGCAAATAATAGTTTTCACTTGTCCAGAATACATTTATAAGCAAGTCAATGAATAATATGTTTTAATTATGGTTAACATTTTGGGCTAGGTTTGAGACTTTTGAGTTAGATTTTGAACTGAGATATTCCCGGTAGCTGCTAGATTCCCAGATTGCTCCGGGCATGAAACGGTCTATTGTCGTTCGCATGATGAACAGGTAGAGGCTGTGAGTTGAAAGCACGCAGACATTTGCTAAGCGTCTGGCATGCCAATTTCACAGGACGCATTGTGTTCATATAGAGCAAGGAGCGTGCACGCTGAATGCTCATAAGAGGAACAATGAACACTGACATTTAAGGCGTATCTAATCTATAAAACACTAAACAATACCATTGTCTTAAATACGTAACACATTCGCTCTCAGGACAAGTGTAGGCATACCCAGATATAATTGTACAGGAGATTTATGTTCTTCGCCACTTCTTCTACCAAAAAAGGCTTGATTGTAACAGTAATATTTTTGTTTTGCTATGCGTATAGGGAGTGTATGGTGACACGTCCCTCTGACAAACTCTATATATACCACTTTTAAACAATGCAGCTGTGAAAGCAACAACCTGATCTACTGCATTACATGTTCTAAATGTGACAAAATGTATGTCAGCCAGACTAAGAGAACACTCAGGTCTAGACTATGTGAACATTTCCGTAATGTCACACAAAACAACACGCTTGTGCATAGTGTGGGCAGACATTTTTAATGAACAAGGTCATAATGCCATACTGGACATGGGAGTCTACGTACTACAATTCGCAAAGGGACACCCCGATAGCGCTGGATCATTATTTCACAGAATAGATCTAGAACAGACCTGGATCTGTAGAATACGTACTAAGATACCAGACGGACCTAATGTATTCAATAATAAAAAGTCAGATAACATTAAGGGCAAATAAGGGACACCACACTGTATAGGGATATAGACATCAAGGGACAACATTATGTGTTTACAATCCACTTTTATCTAATCATTGAATACGTACATTCAATTTTAAAGTGCGTACTTCATACACACCCCACGTGCAGGTCTATCCACACATCACTATTATATTACCACCCCTCGCCGACATTCGACTTTTGTTGATTTCACTACGCTAGGACTCTCTTAATTTTTGTTAATGGTTAACAAATTTAATCGGATTCAACTACACGGATTTATTCCGACAGTGTGGGACTTTAAATCTTTATAGAAATTTCTACCGTAACACTTGATTGCGGTTCATAATTAATTTTCAATAACATTTATTTATATTTGATTTTTTTTAATATAATCTAATGAATTTTTATATTTAGACTACAAAATAGTCTATTTTTAAATTGGACTTGTACAAACCAATTACATATGTTCAATGTAACAATTACCCACATGATCTCCAAATGCTATCTTGGAAACTAGAATCTGTAGAAAATCTCGGTTCTGGCGACCATTGCTGTCACCAGAAGCAAAAATGGGTATTGAACCTATATGTATCTCGCTCTTAGATTAATTTTTGTTTTATGCTGTAAAGGTTAACAGTTATTAACATATGTTTTTCTGTATACTTACTTTTCACTTTGAATCTGGAGTGCAAAATACCCAAAAGGGTGAGAAACCCTACGCTAGGTGAGATTATAAAACTGCTAGTAACAAGCAAGCAGCAATTTATTTGATTCCAATTTCCTCTCCTATGTATGTCTGCAGAGTAGAAGTGTACTCACTATGTAACAGACAACAGGGAAATGAGAGGTCTTAAACCTCTATGTGTCGCGCTCTTAGATTAATTTTCTTCTTTGCTGTAAAAGTTATAAGTTAATAACGTTTGTGTCCTGTATGTTTATTTATTATTTTGAATGTGGAGTCCAAAATACCCAAAAGGGTGAGAAACTTTACGCTAAGAAACATACGGGCAAGTAGCCCAGCACGCCTCAGAGGCATCTTCATGTTATAATTAATTACCAATCCTATCATGTACGCTTAATTCATGTGTTTTTCTTTCTTTCCATGTTAAATCTTTCTATTTTCAACCCAGTATAAAGGAAAAAAATGGGAAGAAGACACAATACCCAAAAGGGTGAGAAACCCTGGGTAAGGTAGCTCTAAGAAGCAATGTGCGTAACCTTTTGTGTAGTCACCCCCTGTATGGGTTCTTTTTCTTATATTCGCTTTTGAAGGGTGATATGTTTATTTCCCCTTTCTGGTATTACGAATACCACTATATTATTTGTATTCAGACTGTTTGATTATCTCGATGTATATGTATGATTTTGCGACTAGAACTCGCAGCAATTAAACATACTACTACTCCCTATTAGAAAGGGGAGGGATAAGGGTCCACCACCAGTTACCCGTTCTAATTTATATATATATATATATATATATATATATATATATATATATATATATATATATATATATATATATATATATATATATATATATATATATATATATATATATATATATATATATATATATATATATATATATATATATATATTTATATATATATATATATACATATATATATATATATATATGTATATATATATATATATATATATATATATATATATATATATATATATATATATATATATATATATATATATATATATATATATATATATATATATATATATATATATATATATACATATATATATATTTATTTATTTATATATAATATACACATATATTATATACATATAAATATATATATATATATATATATATATATATATATATATATATATATATATTTATATATATATATATATATATATATATATATATATATATATATATATATATATATATATATATATATATATATATATATATATATATATATATATATATATATATATAATATATATATATATATATATATGTGTGTGTGTGTGTGTATAAACGTGTGTGTGTAGTAAGTTTTTCTTCATAAACTAAACAGCCAATTGACCTACAAATGCAATCTAGCTGAGTCTATAAGACCAGATATTTATTTAACTTGGTCCCTGTTAATCTATATTGGCACAGTCGGTACATCCATGCATACATACACGTAATGCAGCGGCAGTATCGATCTTTACTATCATAGAATCCAGCCTATTATTGATCAACTAATATCTATTCATCATGTATTTATAACATATCTAAATTTTAAAAAAAGCTAACGGTAACCAGATGTATTTAAGGTTCATACTGACTGCGTAGAGTTTCTGTTCCAAGGTCGAACAAGCTCCTCGACTATGAGAGATTCCCTGAAGCGGAAGCTTTCTGGAACCATTTCCCTAGCCGCTAATCAGTCCTAATTAAGTTCCTCGCCACTGCCTAGCTAAGATGGTCTAACTGCCCCAACCACAGATAAATAGGCAATTGTTTCAGCCTCTTTCTGATCTATGAGTTCACTCCGCCTAGGAGGCAGCAATTGACCAATTTGATCCACTTTCCTACTTAACTGCTACCATACTGAACACTGCTCTCGCTTCAACAGTGCACATTCACACACACACACACACACACATATATATATATATATATATATATATATATATATATATATATATAGAGAGAGAGAGAGAGAGAGAGAGAGAGAGAGAGAGAGATTCTTTCATTTATATTAGACATTCTTATATACATTTTGAATTTTTTTAGTCGTAGCTGTATATGTACGACATTTTTGTGATATAAAAAGTAATTTGTTTTTCTTAGAGAATATCATACTTTTTCCAATCAAAATTGCATTATATCGGAATGCAATAAAGTGATTACATTTTTTTCTTTGTTTCGGAAATTGAATGAAATATTCAATAGCACCAGAGCAAACTCTGCGCCCTTTGGTCGTTTTAATTTGCTGAAAGGGCGGCGTTGGCACCAGACTCCTTAGCGAGCAAATGTTGAAGGAGGTGTTCTACATACAGCATCGATTAGTTCCTCTTTCAACGTGAACTTGTACTTTGATGGTTGAGCCCTGCAAGACTCCTTCTAACGATTCCTCACTCAAAGAGCATAACTCCGTCATCTACATACAGCTGGCTAGAGACACCAGCCTTTTCTTGATTGCACTAATTCCTGATGGGACTCAGGGGGCAGGGCTCAGGCCTGCACTTGAATAGCGGAAAGCAATAACAAAAACAGCAATATGACACAGGGGTCATAGGGTTCTACAAAAAATTGACTTAGTTAAGTAAACATATATCATTTCCACGTGCCTTATCATCTCTTTGATCGCAGCGCAACTCAACATATCAACGAGATCCATTTGTGCAGCATTTGTTCTGCAATACGTTATTTACCAATGTCGATCATTATTGCTCTTTACTCGTTTATCATAACAGCAAAATATAAATACAATTGTCAGCTTTTCGTGCATTACAACTTTCTTTATTTTGACAAAAGGAAGGAAGGGATTGGTTTTACGTCGCTTTCAACAGCTTAGGTCATATCGCGACGAGATAGAACCCCAGAACCGGGAATAGTCCCTTCTCTAAACGAATAGTTCCAGGGGTCTGCCAATTGCAGAAGCACCATAGACAGGCCCTCACAACGCCACACAGTTATACATCGCGAGAAGGCCAACCCGCTCATGTGTATTCAGCGGAGATCTGAGCCTGCCACCTGGCGCTTGTCAGTCAATCATCGTAACCACTATCATTATTTGATATAGATGCTTGGTACAAAAACTATTGACGTACTTTAAGAGTGACGCCGATGACTTAGCATATTGCTTTGGTTGAAAAAGTCACGTCTTAGGTACTAAGTGCATAAAGCACTTCCAAGCCAAACAAGACTGTTGTCCAATCCCCCCCCCATCTCCTGCAGAATACCAACACACACTGGCAAACTGCATCTGCGCTCTCCCAGCAAATACCAATTCAACGAAAGGAGCTGGGAACCAAAACATGCCAATATCCAATACACGTCTTTCCTTCTCATGCCATTCCTAAGAAATCGCACAACTGTGTGCCAATGATCATTCTTTCCTATTTGAAGTCCTGATGTAGTAGTAGTAGTAGTAGTAGTAGTAGTAGTAGTAGTAGTAGTAGTAGTAGTAGTAGTAGTAGTAGTAGTAGTAGTGCTGGGTAAGGTCATGATTGAGATTATGCCATCTCTTGAGTTAGTACGAGGAAAAGAAGCAGGAATTGATCAATCTATTTTGTGCTATTATTTTGACTATTGATAAATGAAAAGTGACAAGGATGTGTTTCCGCTTACCAACGTTAGCCAGCGTATAAATCACTGCTCTATGTAAAGATGAGGAGCTAGAAGATGAGCCTCATAACAAGAAGCCGCCCACATTCTAACATGCATGTATATGAGAAGGTATTGACACTGGTATCAGTATTCACACTTTTTTGTGAATTAATCACACAAAATGGCTTTCTTGCCAGGAATTTTAATTAGATTTTAACAATCAGGCACATGGATTGTGAAATCTTCTTAGCTGACTGATCTTTAATTGTAACTTATAAAGTGTAAATTTGAGAATAGAGGCTTTTTTAAAATTTCCTTTTTCATGGGAGATTCGGACATTGAACATGAAAGTAAAAAGCAGGGGAAGGGTTTGAAATTTAAAACTAATTTGAAGGAAAGAAGATTTATAATGGCTACCAAATAGGTCACGTGCTTACTTACATATTCCCTCTTATTGGATGACAGTAACAAGACGCGCTTTCTTGAGTTCAGCATACCGAAATAGCAGAACTACCCATACCAGTAACAGCCAAGTAAATGACAGCATTCAAGTTGAATAAATGGTGAGCACGGGTTGTTTACAGAGTTCAAATATGTGGCCCAATACCTGTATGATAGATACAGGCGTTGTTTCTAGGATCATAATTGTCTGAAGGCACCCACCCATATGTTAGACAGACCATGTTTGCAGGGTGTTGACCTACCCACTCGACATTGTTCTCAGCTAACGCCTCGAACAATCCATTGACTCGTGGTGATGTGGCATCAACTCCTTGCAAGCATGGTCTCTCTACTGCGTAGGTATCCTCATGGGATCAGCCCACTTTTTGTTTTCTAGACCGCACTCCAATAAAAAAAATTGCTAGACGCGAGGTTCCGGAATCCGCCGATAGGCGGCTTCAAACACGTCGATTGCCTTAGTGGAACGCCATGGATTCTTTCATTAGAGAAAACTTGGTTCTTCCAGTTATGTATGATAGCGTCCACTCTGTTTTGGTCAAACAGCATGGATACATTCAATGGACCAATTGTACTAAGAATACACTTTTAGGAAATTAAATAACCTTTTTTAAATCAGTGAAATTAGCGATTTTACAGTTTTGATGACGTCACAAGTAATTAGAAGCTAATTATAATACGCGACGGTGGCGACGCGTAGCGGCGTTCATTTACACTACAGGTCTGTAGTGTAAATGAACGCCGAACACGAACACGTTACAGTCAACCCCCCCCCCCCCCCCCCCCCCCCCCCCCTTACTACACCCATTGTACTGCCGACACATGGCATCCAACCCTAGTTCCGAAAAACTCTGGGTCGAGATTCGTGGCAAGTGATTGCTTGTCATGTTTAATCTTTTGTTTTGATATCCATGCTTAAAGGCCAAGCGAGGACAGCCGACAGCGCCACACCAAGGCTTCCACCTTAAACCAGGCACTCTAACACCACACTGACACTACAGACCACGCTTACTAAGCCGATGATTGAGGAAAATGTTTGCTTGCTACCCTGATGAGTTCTGTCACGAATGCACATCATTTCCTCATTGCTACAGCATCTATAACGAAACCTCGCAACATCCGCACACCCAGCAGTAGCAGCCGCGTGATGATTTCCTCGCGTCTTCGTGAGGGGCTAGGGCACTGCTGTCACGTTTAATTCTCGCGCAAACCAGCGTCACTGCTAAACGCAGTTAGTATTGACAGGCCTTCCCTCACGCGGCCCGCAATCTGGGCTCATCCTGGCACTAACTCTGCCAAATTACACCCATCTCATCTGATTAATGGCCAGTTTTGACTTCTCGTCCGCTCCCCTCCCTCCTTCGCCCTGCTCCTTATGAATGGAGTGAAATCAGAGGCAACTAGAGGAACTACTTTGCGGGTAGTTAACAGTAGATGGTGCAGTATGGATATCTTAAGATAGAATGTCACTCCACTCTCTAAATATTGGAGATTCAGTGTTGTTATATATGTTGAATTGTATCCTTCTGTGTTCCACAGAGTGTGGGGCAGAGGACTAGTATTGAGTCATTCAAGTTATAGGAGAGGCAGAAACCTTCATAGAATCTGAAGATATTTCAGGTTCATTAGAAAATATCATTTATTGCACAAGGTCCCATGAAAAAATACCAGAAATTTAAATTTGTAAAGGAAACTTTGCCCTATTTAGTTCTTATTGTGGGTTCTGTCCGATATAAACTTACAAGATACTATTGAATAAATCTCAAGACTGTAATGTTTAACCTAAAGGTTTAGATGTGTTGATACTATTTTGATAGACACTGAAAAGTTATCTATAATGTTTATAAGAAGTCACATATTTTCAACAAAAAAACTTCTTGACATTGGGATGAAAGTTAATAGCTCCTGTCCATACTGTGATGAAAAGATAGAAACAATATAAGATGCTTTCAAAAATTATAGAGCAGCAAAAAAGATATGGAGAGATGTAGAGCAATGGCTAAAACACACATTAATGGGACCATAAAGGTTTCAAACATTGAGAAAGAATTTGGCCTAGGACTAGATAAGAATAGTGTGGATAAAACAATAACAGCAACCAAACGTGTCATATATAGAAATCGACAACATGGTAACCAATACACTTTAAGAGAATAATTAAAAGCGTCATTAAAGACATAAACAAATTTAAGAATCTGGGGTTGAAAGATTCGATTCGGAATTCTTAAAGACATGGGATACAGCATATATCTCATTACATTAATTGTATACTGTAGAACACGAAATTTCCGCGTGTGTTTATATATAGCGTACTTAGCGTGTGGTTCCGCTTCGCTATATATAAAAACAATGTACTTTTTTATTACTGTACTGGCGCTGTCAGCGGCGACTATCGTCGCTAACATAATGATACGTTATGATGCAAAACTCCCCAATTCGCTATACTTAGGACACGCGTGAATTTCGTGTTCTACAGTATACATTGTATATCCTGAGATCTGTAAATATTACTAATGTCATTGGAAAATGTGTATTGAACATTGTACTAATACCGTGTACAATTGATTTTAAATTGTAACTGAAAGTAACACTGTTCATACAAAATGGAAATGAAAAACAGCAGTGTGCGAAATGTAAAAAGTCACATATTTCCTAAAAGAATAACATGTTCATTGAGCAATTCACAACTAAACATAGTTCATACATACTAGACACTAGTATATCAAGAAAAATCATGCTTCTGTAAAGTTTTAATAATTGATAAATGTCCTGTCATGAGCACATGGCGCTTTTCTGCAGTGTCTGGGGAATTACCTAACGTGATATGGTTGGTGAATTCACTGAAAACATGTATCCCTTTGAGTCAAGCTTTGCACGGTGGATCTAGTGGGGTGAGCAAGTGCCTATTGTAGTGCTGTCAAAACAAGAGCGTGCGGAATGTCATGAACCATTTGGATCATCACAATATTGGAATCCGTCATTGTGTGTGGTTATACTCACATGAAATATGCAACACAATGATTCAATCGGTACATTTATAAATGTAGCATTTCAGTACTGTCTTTACTCAAACGTTTGTAATATTCTTGCATTCTGAAATAATGCTATTATCGAGTAATTGTGGCGCATACAACTCTATTCAATGTCACGCTTTCATACATAAATGTATGAGGTTATGAATGTATGGATGTTTTTCTATTGATTACATGATACGAAGCAGTACTCCATATACCTCACGAGGCTGATTTATGGCAGAGTCTGCGATGCTATTAAAGGAAAACACGTGATGGACTAATATTGGACAGGAAAGTTGACACATTGTAACTGGTTTGCTTCAATTAACTGATCATCTTGTCAAAATGTTACCTGTTTTATTTCATGTGCCTAATTACTAGCACGCCTGTCTTTTTGATAGGTGCACGTTCCTTTCACGTTGTCAGAACGTTGTCATATATATATATATATATATATATATATATATATATATATATATATATATATATATATATATATATATATATATATATATATATATATATATATATATATATATATATATATATATATATATGTATATATGTATGTATATATGTGTATATATTTATATGTACATATAAATATATATATATATATACATATATATATATATATATATATATATATATATATATATATATATATATATATATATATATATATATATATATACATATATATATATATATATATATATATATATATATATATATATATATATATGTGTGTGTGTGTTTGTGTGTGTATATATCGGCTAACACACAACTATAGAATGATAGTACACATGTCTTCCCCTAACAAGGTCCCTGCACTAGTTTGCTGAATGTGTAGTATGCAGGCCTTGAGCTCGGACAGATGTCGAGTGGGGCCGACGGTGGATACCAATCGGTCCAATTAAGCAAATAGGCATTAGTCATTTGGAAGGGTACATAAATCACGTGCTTGCTATTATACGGTTGAGGCGCAATCTCGCCTCATGTGTTCGCGTACTAAAACAACTTATCAACAACTGCAACTGTGATATATGAGAG
Source organism: Maea johnstoni (assembly GCA_963942565.1). Classification (NCBI taxonomy): domain Eukaryota; kingdom Metazoa; phylum Annelida; class Polychaeta; order Spionida; family Magelonidae; genus Maea; species Maea johnstoni. Next base: position 59,695,918 of record OZ012686.1, on the reverse strand, counting down.
ATATAAGCAAACGAGTTTTTATGCAATTCTGGTTCATGTAGTGCTACACGAGTAATTGATATGTAGGAACAATGTGCAAGTCCACGAAATGCTCTCAATGATTTCAAAACTACATGCTTGTGAAAACCTCCAGGAACTTGGCTTTGCGCAATTAACAGATCAAAAAGCCTTTGTTCCTTTTGCAAGTTGGATTTTACTCTTCTTCTAACCGTGGAATCTGTCACACGAAAGAGTTTTTTGTAAGATTACATATTCTATTGGGAAACCTTTGTGGACATTGGCTGCATCGAGGAAAATTGTGTACCTATCTTGTACCTATTAATGGACGTTCCTACTTAGACCCATTATACTACGATAAAAGCCTTATGCAATTTTCTCACAAGTGGTATTTGAAAGGCCTCTAAATGCAACTGGCGTGGCACAAGGGAGTTTATTGTGTGATTCATACATTGTGCGTCGAGTGTATTGCAGACAAATCGCGTGACATCTAATCCAGCGCTTTACCTGAAATGCCTCTTTAAGGAATAGGTTTGGGGAAGAACGATCTTTTTCGCAACTCGTGATGTCGGTGGGTAAGAGACATTTTATATCCCCAAGACGTTTCAGCGGCCTGCTTATCAAAATGAATTCCAGAAACACGTTCAATTATTTAAACTGATTAAAAGCATTCCGTACCCAAGAGGAGGCGGCTAAACAATAACATATAGGACTCATTCGAAATTCCCTTGATCTTACTTCCCTCGTATTGCATTTCAAATATGCTAGTGTCAAGGGAAGTAATTGAATTCGTGGTAACCTCTCCTCTTTGTCTCTACGGAGATCTAGACGTTGTGATAGAGTATATCCGAATACAGTTCATCGTAACATGGAAGCTTCCAACGTATAGTCCGGTGCAACGACCATTTAAGAAGGTTATTCGTACTGGAGAATTGTATACAGCTTCCCCTTACAACATATGCATGATCACTAGAAGTACTTAGTAGTTGTAGTAGTAGTAGTAGTAGTAGTAGTAGTAATTGGAGCAGCAGCAGCAGCAGTAGTAGTAGTAGTAGTAGTAGTAGTAGTAGTAGAAGTATTTGGAACAGCAGCAGCAGCAGCAGTAGTAGTAGTAGTAGTAGTAGCAGTAGTAGCTGTAGTAGTAGTAGTAGTAGTAGTAGTAGTAGTAGAAGAAGTAGTAGTAGTAGTAGTAGTAGAAGTAGTGGTAGTAGTAGTAGTTGTAGTAGAAGTAGTAGTAGTAGAAGTGCATTGTAGTTGTAGTAGAAGTAGTAGTAGTAGTAGTAGTAGTAGTGGGAGTAGTAGTGGGAGTAGTATTTGGAGCAGCAGCATCCGTTGTAGTAGTAGTAGTAGTAGTAGTAGTAGTAATAGTAGTAGTGGTGGTGGTAGTAGTAGTAGTAGTAGTAGTAGTAGACGAAGAAGAAGAGGAAGCAAGCAGTAAACGTTTTGAGTGTAAATGCATATAGACAATGTCTCGCACGCAATCTCGTTGACGTATTCGTGCGGTTATAGATATGACAACTTATTAATATGACAACAAAATTGTATGAATTTACTATCCGTTTGTCATATGAGCATTTAGGTTGATAACATTAACACACTACTTCATATGCCGCAGCATGGAGACGTCATGTAATAAACAACTAGAGATATGGTTGATTTGGTAATACCTCACATTACATAATATCCTAGTGATAGCGCTTTCAATGCATTTCAGATAAGCCTCTGTTAGAGCTGCCAGTCGCGTAGGCCGGCAACAGGTGGAGATGATCTGTAAACATTTATAGGAGTAGTAACGAATATCTTAATAAGAGATCACGACAGGGTGCCATTCCAATATAATAACGATATGATATAAATCGCTCTATTAGTAACGATTCATTTAAGCTGTTTGTATCTCATAGGATAAAGTCATGCCAACGTCACTCTTGTAAGAAATGACATGCAAGCAGAAATCCTAGTCTGCGATTAAGGTATCCTGGTCGTAATATACGTGCAAATTTATTATGGCATCATGGGAGAACTGTATGGAAGAGCAAACGTGACAGGCTGAAAAATTCAAAAATTCAAATTCAAATACTTTTCTGATACGTTTTTAGAAAACGTCAGAAAAAAACAAACATCATATTCCAGCACTTTAGTTAGTTTCTTAGTTTACCAATAAATAATAAATCAATCCACTGACCCTGTTGGCTTGGCCCGATTCCCTTAAGGTGCCTAATTACACGCGTTAAGCAAAGTGTTGCGCAAAGCCCAACGCACTGCTATTCCAGCATTCCTGATTAGTTAATGACTACCCCCTTGTAAGTTGTTAAGGGAGATATATTAACTAAGAAACCAACTAAAAGTGTTCAAACAAAAAATGATATTTTGACGTTTTCCAAAAGGTGTTGGAATAAAGAAATTCCTGACGTTTACCAAAAAGTATTAGAAAACATTGGATTATTTCCGATTATTCTAACGTTGTTCAAAAAGTGTTAGAAAAAGGATTCGAATTTTTTCAGTATTTAAACTTTTTGATTTTTTTTTTTCAGACAATGGTGTTGACAGAATTGAGTGCAATTATCAATTCATAGAAATAGGCACTACTACTACTACTACTACTACTACTACTACTACTACTTCTACTTCTACTACTACTACTACTACTACTTCTACTAATATTTAGGTATTTTGAAATTTTACGATTTAAACTATCTGAAACCGTAATTGTGAAGTTTGGAGCAGAGGCAAAAGCATCTTCTTTTTCGTCCTGGTTTTAATTTTTCCCTCAAAGCAACACGTCCTTTATTTCTAAAATTGGAGTAACTAAGTGCCTATGATGTACTAGAACATGCAGAAACAGAATACATCTATACTTAATATGCCAGCATTGATAGAATTATCTTATTCCGTCAGGAGTCCGGTCAGTTTATATATACCATTCCCATATGTGAATAAAACAGTATTCTTGTATTCAATAGTGCAGAGAGACAGACTTGGCCATAGGGATAAGAGATTTGCTCATGTTCATGTTTAGTGTTGACCTTTGATAAACTTGTTAGACACCCATACTGCATAGCAAATGGTATGCCTGCATGATAATCAATATGAGTATATGTTCATCTTTAATACTAAATAATTGTCCAGGTAAAATTATATCGGGGTATCACATTGAACTTTAGATTGTAGAATGGTTGACTTTGATGAAACGGCCCTGCCATACACTGGAATATATTTTAATAATTGCAGCAAAATAAAGATTCCCGAAACATGACACGTTTGTTTTTCGCTTATTTTTACTAGTATGGTATTCTTGCAACAATGAAACCAATACCTATTACTTTAAAAAAATCAACATATGACAGTACTTTCACCAGCAACAAACCTGTTATGTGTGCATTGCCAACCAGCATCAAACTATTCCGTCCACACCTACTGACCGGTAACATGTATGCGGTTCCGTTAAGCAGGTTAAACTCTCAGCTGCATAGATTCAAATGTAATGCATAATGCTAGAATCGAATGACACTATAAGATTACAAACATCAACCAGTTTTCAAGCTTAGGCTAAGTGAGAGGATGATGTTTCTCATCATTATAACTCCATTCCCTGAAACCAATTCATTCATCATGTGTGGTTTGCCCCATACCTATTTCTGGAGTATGTGTTTTGGAGAACTATACTATTGAATGCCAAATAAGAATCAGATTTGTTGTTTTGGCTATAAGGAAAGAGCCAGGCATTTCATCTCCCATGAAGTGTGTTTGTAGACCAAAGAACTAATCAAGCACTGATTGGAGTACCTATAACTTCAGGCCCTACATTCCTTAATACTATTTTTTGCCCAACAGATATTCTGTGATAGCTTTTATAGTATTTTATAATTCTCTGCAAAGCAGATGTTAAATTGCCTCTCAACATCATTTTATCTCAAACGTTCCAATAATACAATTTAATAAAAAAAAAAAAAGAAACCATGAATATGACAAACATTTATAACCGCCTCTTTCTCAATTAATCGAAACAACTCTCAAGACATAACTAATTCCTGTTCTATAGCGCCTCAGTTTAAGAAACGTCCGACTTCTTCAGCCCCTGTCATCATAGAAGTCCTTTTTATCATTTGATTAAAACTAATGCTATTTACATGAATATCGTATGGAAGTCTGTTACCTTATATCTTCCTATATATAACTTTTTCAAGGTCATGACTGTTGTATTTTATTGTATTATATGTTTATTGACTATATTCCTACGATACAAAATCATACATGTTATAACATATTTTCTTTAGAACAATAAACACGAACTCTTAGAGTGGACATAATATACATTTGATGATAACATTTAGACACATGGTTTTACATATTAGTATCATGCCCATTAAGCAGCACGATCAATACGCCAATTGCTGCCCCTATGTTTGGTATGTTTATGTACCGAGGTTTCATCTTTATACTATATTTACTGGTTTTATTCCACCTATTAGGCTATTATCATTGTTCTTTCATTGTTCCATAATGGTTTCGACTTCCGAATAATGTGCACACGTTGTTGCTTGTATGCTTGATTGTGTTTGATGTTGATTCGTGGTTACCAGTAATAAGATGTATATTTATACATTTAATGGACGTTTGTTTGTCAAAGGGGCATCTATGAACTACTAACAATAGTCCTGCACTATTGCCTTTAACGTAACTGCAGCCCCCTCCAGTGCATGCTTTTAGCTAATGTGTGCTATCAACATATCCAATATAAGCTTCTATCTACAACTCACAATCAGTAACACGATACAGACGTATCGTATTTATCTTTAAATTGTATATCGTAATCTTGTAATGGAACGACCCCCCATGTACTGGAACAGATAATCCCCCCTCACTATCCTAGTCTGTGTGGTCAGGAAATGACAGATAATCGATGTCTGACTGCAAACCTTCAGTAGACTGTGACTTATGAATATGTGGCCTAGACAACCATGCTGTACAGTACAGACAGATAATTCATGCGCTAAAATTGGATCTATAACTAATAACGTCAGACCCGATAAAGGCCACTTGTGGTTACAAAAACTATCCCCTGTAACAGTTGCTCAAAAATGTAGTTTATTAGAAACCCATTCTTCTTGTGTTAGGATGTTAGCGATATATTTGCCTCTATAATAGAAAACTCTACATTGAGAGATAAATAGTTCAATATATGTATGAAATAGCAATATACGTGTATATGTATGTATGTGTGCATGTATATAGTGCTTGTAGTAATGCTGTATGTATCATTGTACCTTTGTTGACATTTAGTCAACATCTACTCTTATTGTTGTTCTCTTTTTGATAGGGATGTTAGTTTGGCATTTGCACGCTAACAGACAAATATTGTTTTCCAAATGTTGTTATATTAAAGTATTTTACATTGATTTTCTAGCCACAATTAATTGATTATTTGATATAAAGTAATATTAACCTGTTATGTAACTGTGCACTAGAAAAACTCTTCCACTACATATATATGAACCCTCCAACTCCCATTAGAACAACCCCTCATTATAAAGGTATAACACTCGGGTTGGCATCATAGTGAGTTATGTGAGCCACAATCATAAAATACTCGAACTCCCATTAGAACAACCCCTCATTATAAAGGTATAACACTCGGGTTGGCATCATAGTGAGTTATGTGAGCCAAAATCATAAAAGCAGTAGCGCCAGTTCATCGTCTGGGAAAATATGCTTACACATCTTCATTGGTAAATAAGAAACCTAATGCATCTTCCAATAAAGAAATGCAATTGCATTTACATATGAAACTCGTTTACAGTGCATTTATAATGATTGCACAATACTAACAAAAATGTTCGAGTATTATTGAATTTTACTCCATTCGAACAGTTTGTAGTTTTCTTCTGATGAAGGTCGGTATCATCCAAAGCTAATCAGCTTCATTCTAACTCCCTTAAAGCATATAATAATACTTCATCACAGTCTGTATGCAATTCATAGTCGGTGCACATTGAACTACCCCGGTACTTGTCCAACATAATCGATATGGGATAAAACAACCAGAGAACAATATAAAACAGTGATTTTGCGGTATGTATTTATGGTATGACGAACTGAATAAAATAATTAAGCTTTTGTGAACGAATAAAAAGTTTGAAATAATGTATCTGTATACAGAGACACACACAGACGTATATACATGCATGTATATGTACGTTCGTGTGTATTATATATGTGTGATTTCAATTTATCATTTAGTTTTTCTGAAGCATTTGTTTGTATGCAGAGTGTGATTATCAAGAAGACGTGAACTGTTTGACAATGTTATTAGGAGACAAAGCGTTATCTCCAGTATTACATTAGCACAGACTCTCAGGAGGTTCATCGGTTCATGGTAGGAACCTGATCCCAAATGTGCGAGTCAAGTGGAAGACAATTAACCTCCATTAACATGTTAGAAATACGACACCCCGAAAATGACACCAAGTGTTCATGTTCAATCGACTCTGCCAGAGGCTAATGTTCTCGTGTTTACATGGCAAACATCGAGGCCTGTGGGATTCACCAAACGACTGTTCTTCTCATGAGCAGGAATCATCCGGTGCAAGCGCTAGGTCCATTCAAATTAGATTATTTTCTCTGAAGATATCATATGTTTATCAATATAACTAGCATCTTCTTCGGAGCGGAAGTAATCGGATGCATTAACGATGACTTCTAAGCTATACGTGTTGCAGTTGGAAAACTCTGTTAAATATATTGTTGGTGAGGTTGTAAATGGTATGGTTTTGCCTTTTTCGTATATTAGTTTTCATTGCTAATTATTTATCTATAATAAATTTTACATTTTTTTATGATTTCTTGCTCTGTGAAACATTATACTTGATTAGATGAACGATTGGGAAATGGAACCTAACTGTGTGCATACAATGTATAAATTAGATGAAACTGCGTTACATTCTTAAGCTCTAACAGACTGCAGAACAATGCAAATCTTTTTACAGCTTTAAACTCTCTCTCTCTCTCTCTCTCTCTCTCTCTCTCTCTCTCTCTCTCTCTCTCCACTACCATCTTGACGGTCATTTTAATTACCAAGTCTTCCGCTAGAGCGCGTGGTGTGTAATCAAAGTTAGCCACGCCCACCTAAAAACCGTTATCCGAAGCATGCCAACTTTCACTGCTGTAGCCCATGTGACAAGTGAAGAGCGGATTCACTTTTCTGAGGAGTGTGCTAGGGCAAGACCATACATATAATTCCTTGAAAAGACGTAGGGGAACATAAAAGACATTTGAAACAATGCATGATTTATTTGAAATGATTTATTTGAAATATTAGGAGTCCGAAAAAGAAACTACTGACTTCACAACATTAACCAGCAGAAAGGTGTACTCATTGTGACTGCTGCATATTCCTAGTTCATTTGAGGGAATCCAAAGAAGTGAATTATTTGTTTATGTTTTACTTGGTTCGAGTTTGACAGCATTCATAATTACCTAAAGATTACCAGATTCTACGCGAAACCATACCATTTTTTATTTATCAAATCCCCTAGAAATGGAATTCTGATAGATTTCTATGTAGTTCTTAGTT
>OZ012686.1:59677966-59688151 GCA_963942565.1 Maea johnstoni | reverse complement strand
CCTTTTGTTTTCTAGACCGCACTCCAATAAAAAATTGCTAGGTCGAGATTCGTGGCAAGTGATTGCTAGTCATGTTTAATCTTTTGTTTTGATATCCATACTTAAATGCCAAGCGAGGACAGCCGACAGCGTCACACCAAGGCGTCCATCTTAAACCAGGCACTCTAACACCACACTGACACTACAGACCACGCTTACTAAGCCGATGATTGAGGAAAATGTTTGCTTGCTACCCTGATGAGTTCTGTCACGAATGCACATCATTTCCTCATTGCTACAGCATCTAACCGCACACCCAGCAGTAGCAGCAGCGTGATGATTTCCTCGCGGCGTCTTCGTGAGGAGCTAGGGCACCGCTGTCACGTTTAATTCTCGCGCAAACCAGCGTCACTGCTAAACGCAGTTAGTATTGACAGGCCTTCCCTCACGCGGCCCGCAATCTGGGCTCATCCTGGCACTAACTCTGCCAAATTACTCCCATCTCATCTGATTAATGGCCAGTTTTGACTTCTCGTCCGTTCCCCTCCCTCCTTCGCACTGATCCTTATGAATGGAGTGAAATCAGAGGCAACTAGAGGAACTACTTTGCGGGTAGTTAACAGTAGATGGTGCAGTATGGATATCTTATGATAAGGACTAGAATGTCACTCCACTCTCTAAATATTGGAGATTCAGTCTTTTATATATGTTGAATTGTATCCTTCTGTGTTCCACGGAGTGAGGGGCAGAGGACTAGTATTGAGTCATTCAAGTTATAGGAGAGACAGAAACCTTCATAAAATCTGAAGATATTTCAGATTCATTAGAAAATATCATTTATTGCACAAGGTCCCATGAAAAATGCCAGAAATTTAAATTTGTAAAGGTAACTTTGCCCTATTTAGTTCTTATTGTGGGTCTGTACGATATAAACTTACAAGATACTATTGAATAAATCAAGACTCTACTTGTTAAAATGTAATGTTTAATCTAAAGGTTTAGGTGTGTTGATACTATTTTGATAGACACTGAAAAGTTATCTATAATGTTTATAAGAAGTCACATATTTTCAACAAAAAAACTTCTTGACATTGGGATGAAAGATAATAGCTCCTGTCCATACTGTGATGAAAAGATGGAAACAATATAAAATGCTTTTACAAATTATAACGCAGCAAAAAAGATATGGAGAGATGTAGAGCAATGGCTAAAACACATTGATAAAGATTTCAAACATTGAGAAAGAATTTGGCCTAGGAATAGATAAGAATATGCAATGAGCACATGGCGCTTTTCCTCAGTGTCTGGGGAATTGCCTAACGTGATATGGTTGGTGCATTCACTGAAAACATGTATCCCTTTGAGTCAGGCTTTGCACGGCGGGTCTACTGGTGAGACCAATTGCCTATTGTAGTGCTGTCAAAACAAGAGCGTGCAGAATGGCATGAACCATTTGGATCATCACAATATTGGAATCCGTCATTGTGCGTGTTTATGCTCGCATGAATTATGCAACAGAATGACTCAGTCGGTACATTTATAAATGTAGCATGTCAGTACTGTCTTTACTTTAAACGTGTGTAATTTTATTTCATTCTGAAATGATATGTTACTATCGAGTAATTGTGACGCATGCAACTCTATTCAATGTCACGCTTTCATAGATAAATGTATGTGGGTATGAATGTATGTATGTTTTTCTATTGATTGCACGATACGAAACAGTACTCCAAATACCTCACGAGGCTAATTTATGGAAGGGTCTGCGATGCTATCACAGGAAAACACAAGATGGACTAGAATTGGACAGGAAAGTTGACACATTGTCAATGGTTTGCTTCAATCAACGGATCATCTTGTTAAAATGTTACCTGTTTTATTTCATGTGCCTAACTACTAGCCGGCCTGTCTGTTGGATAGGTGCATGTTCCTTTCACGTTGTCAGAACACTGATGGACTGATTGTCTGTCATCGACACAATAGTAGAATAGTAGATGGTAATTTGTAAAGTGTAATTCAATGACGTTCGCATCAGTACGTTTTAAGCGTAATTATATCTTAATTATAAATCAATTGATTTATCAAACCAATATCACTCCACTTTAGGACTGATACTTTAACCTGGGAGAAAGCTGTCTTTAACCTGGGAGAAAGCTGTACACACATATATACACTCATATATATATATATATATATATACATATATATATATATACATATATATGTATATATATACATATATATATATATATATATATATATATATATATATATATATATATATATATATATATATATATAAATATATATATATATACATATATATATATATATATATATATATATATATATATATATATATATATATATATATATATATATATATATATATATATATATATATGTATGTATATATATATATATATATATATATATATGTATATATATATATATATATATATATATATATATATATATATATATATATATATATATATATATATATATATATATATATATATATATATATATATATATATATATATATATATATATATATATATATCGGCCAACACATAGCTATAGAATGATAGTACACATGTCTTTCCCTAACAAGGTCCCTGCACTATTTTGCTGAATGTGTAGTATGCAGGCCATGAGCTCGGGCAGATGTCGAATGGGCCGACGGTGGATACAATCGGTCCAATTAAGCAAATAGACATTAGTCATTTGGAAGGGTACATAAATCACGTGCTTGCTATTATACGGTTGAGGCGCAATCTCGCCGCATGTGTTCGCGTACTAAAACAACTTATCAACAACTGCAACTGTGATATATGAGAGATATAAGCAAACGAGTTTTTATGCAATTCTGGTTCATGTAGTGCTACACGAGTAATTGATATGTAGGAACAATGTGCAAGTCCACGAAATGTTCTCATGATTTCAAAATTACATGCTTGTGAACACCTCCAGGTACTTGGCTTTGCGCAATTAACAGATCAAAACGCCTTTGTTCCTTTTGCAAGTTGGATTTTACTCTTCTTCTAACTGTGGAATCTTTCACGCGAAAGAGTGTTTAGTAAGATTACATATTCTATTGGGAAACCTTTGTGGACATTGGCTGCATCGAGGAAAATTGTGTACCTGTCTTGTACCTATTAATGGACGTTCCTACTTAGACCCATTATACTACGATAGAAGCCTTATGCAATATTCTCACAAGTGGTATTTGAAAGGCCTCTAAATGCAACTGGCGTGGCACAAGGGAGTTTATTGTGTGATGCATACATTGTGCGTCGAGTTTATTGCAGACAAATCGCGTGACATCTAATCCAGCGATTTACCTGAAATGCCTCTTTAAGGAATAGGTTTGGGGAAGAACGATCTTTTTCGCAAATCGTGATGTCGGTGGGTAAGAGACATGTTATATCCCCAAGACGTTTCAGCGGCCTGCTTATCAAAATTAATCTATTCCACAAAAACGTTCAATTATTTAAACTGATTAAAAGCATTCCGATTATCAAAGCGCGTACCCAAGAGGAGGCGGCTAACCAATAACATATAGAATTCATTCGAAATTCCCCTGATCTTACTTCCCTCGTATTGCATTTCAAATGTGCTAGTGTCAAGGGAATTAATTGAATTCGTGGTAACCTCTCTTTGTCTCTGCGGAGATCTAGACGTTGTGATAGAGTGTATCCGAATACAGTTCATCGTAACATGGAAGCTTCCAATGTATAGTCCGGTGCAAGGACCATTTAAGAAGGTTATTCGTACGGGATAATTGTATACAGCGTCCCCTTACAACACATACATGACCACTAGTAGTAGTAGTAGTAGTAGTAGTAGTAGTAGTATTTGGAGCAGCAGCAGCAGCAGTAGTAGTAGTAGTAGGAGTAGTATGTGGAGCAGCAGTAGTAGTAGTAGTAGTAGTAGTAGTAGTAGTAGTAGTAGTAGTAGTAGTAGTAGTAGACGAAGAAGAAGAGGAAGCAAGAAGTAAACGTTTTGAGTGTAAATGCATATAGACAATGTCTCGCACGCAATCTCGCAATTCGTGCGGTTATAGATATGACAAAATATCAATATGACAACAAAATTGTATGAATTTGTCATATGAGCTTGTAGGTTGATAACATGTAACACACTACTTCATATGCCGCAGCATGGAGACGTCATGTAATAAACAACTAGAGATATGGTTGATTTGGTAATACCTCATATTACATAATATCCTAGTAATAGCGCTTTCAATGCATTTCAGATAAGCCTCTGTTAGAGCTGCCAGTCGCGTAGGCCGGCAACAGGTGGAGATGATTTGTAAACATTTATGGGAGTAGTAACGAATATCTTAATAAGAGATCACGACAGGGTGCTATTCCAATATAATAACGATATGATATAAATCGCTCTATTAGTAACGATTCATTTAAGCTGTTTGTATCTCATAGGATAAAGTCATGCCAACGTCACTCTTGTAAGAAATGACATGCAAGCAGAAATCCTAGTCTGCGATTAAGGTATTCTGGCCGTAATATACGTGCACATCTATTATGGCATCATGGGAGAACTGTATGGACGAGCAAACGTGACAGGCTGAAAATTTCAAATTCAAATACTTTTCTGATACGTTTTTAGAAAACGTCAGAAAAAAACACATCATACTCCAACACTTTAGTTAGTTTCTTAGTTTACCAATAAATAATAAATCAATCCACTGACCCTGTTGGCTTGGCCCGATGCCCTCAAGGTGCCTAATTACACGCGTTAAGCAAAGTGTTGCGCAAAGCCCAAGGCACTGCTATTCCAGCAGTCCTGATTAGTTAATGACTACCACCTTGTAAGTTGTTAAGGGAGATATATTAACTAAGAAACTAACTAAAAGTGTTCGACAAAAAATGATATTGTGACGTTTTCCAAAAGGTGTTGTAATAAAGAAATTCCTGACGTTTACCAAAAAGTATTAGAAAACATTGGATTATTTCAGATTATTCTAACGTTGTTCAAAAAGTGTTAGAAAACGTATTCGAATTTTTTCAGTATTTAAACTTTTTGATTTATTTTTTCAGACAATGGTGTTGACAGGATTGAGTGCAATTATCAATTCAAAGAAATAGGCACTACTACTACTACTACTTCTACTACTACTACTACTACTACTACTACTACTACTACTACTACTACTACTACTACTACTGCTACTACTACTGCTACTACTACTACTACTACTACTTCTACTAATATTTAGGTATTTTGAAATGTTACGATTTAAAATATCTGAAACCGTAATTGTGAAGTTTGGAGCAGAGGCAAAAGCATCTTCTTTTTCGTCCTTGTTCTTATTTTCCCTTAAAGCAACACGTCCTTCATTTCTAAAATTGGCGTAACTAAGTGCCTATGATGTACTAGAACATGCAGAAACAGACTACATCTATACTTAATATGCCAGCTTTGATAGAATTATCTTATTCCGTCAGGAGTCCGGTCAGTTTATATATACTATTCCCATATGTGAATAAAACGGTATTTTTATATTCAATAGTGCAGAGAGACAGACTTATCCATAGGGATAAGAGATTTGCTCATGTTCATGTTTAGGGTTGACCTTTGATAAACTTGTGGCTGTTGACTAGAAATCCACCAAACTACTTAGTCTGGTGGAGTTTTAGTATTACCTTGTGGAACATTAGACACCCATACTCATAGCAAATGGTATGCCTGCATGATAATCAATATTAGTATATGTTCATCTTTAATACTAAATGATTGTCCAGGTAAAGTGATATCGGGGTATCACATTGAACTTTAGATTGTAGAATGGTTGACTTTGATGAAACGGCCCTGCCATACACTGGAATATATTTTGATAATTGCAGCAAAATAAAGATTCCCGAAATATGACACGTTTGTTTTTCGCTTATTTCTACTAGTATGGTATTCTTGCAACAATGAAACCAATAGTACATATTACTTTTTAAAAAATCAACATATGACAGTACTTTCACCAGCAACAAAACTGTTATGTGCGCATTGCCAACCAGCATCAAACTATTCCGTCCACACCTACTGACCAGTAACATTTATACAGGTCCGTTAAGCAGGTTATCCTGTCAGCTGCATAGATTCAAATGTAATGCATAATGCTAGAATCGAATGACACTATAAGATTACAAACATCAACCACTCTTGAAGCTTAGGCTAAGTGAGAGGATGGTGTTTCTCATCATTATAACTCCATTCCCTGAAACCAATTCATTCATCATGTGTGGTTTGCCCCATACCTATATCTGGAGTATGTGTTTTGGAGAACTATACTATTGAATAACAAATAAGAATCAGATTTGTTGTTTTGGCTATAAGGGAAGAGCCAGGCATTTCATCTCCCATGAAGTGTGTTTGTAAACCAAAGAAATAATCAAGCACTGATTGGAGTACCTATAACTTCAGGCCCTACATTCCTTAATACTATTTTTTGCCCAACAGATATTCTGTGATAGCTTTTATAGTTTTTTATAATTCTCTGCAAAGCAGATGTTATATTGCCTCTCAACATCATTTTATCTCAAACGTTCCAATAATACAGTTTAATAAAAAAACATGAATATGACAAACATTTGTAACCGCCTCTCTCTCTCAATTAATCGAAACAACTCTCAAGACATAACTAACTCCTGTTCTATGGCGCCTCAGTTTAAGAAACGTCTGACTTCTTCAGCCCCTGTCATTATAGAAGTCCGTTTTATAATTTGATTAAAACGAATGCTATTTACATGAATATCGTATGGAAGTCTGTTACCTTATATCTTCCTATATATAACTTATTCAAGGTAATGACTGTTGTATTTTATTGTATTATATGTTTATTGACTATATTCCTACGATACAAAATCATACATGTTATAACATTTTCTTAAGAACAATAAACACGAACTCTTAGAGTGGACATAATATACATTTGATGATAACATTTAGACACAGGGTATAACATATTAGTATCATGCCCATTAAGCAGCACGATCAATACGCCAATTGTTGCCCCCATGCTTGGTATGTTTATGTACCGAGGTATCATCTTTATACTATATTTACTGGTTTTATTCCACCTATTAGGCTATTATCATTGTTCTTTCAGTGTTCCATATTGGTTTCGACTTCCGAATAATGTGCACACGTTGTTGCTTGTATGCTTGATTGTGTTTGATGTTGTTTCGTGGTTACCAGTAATTAGATGTATATTTATACATTTAATGGACGTTTGTTTGTCAAAGGGGCATCTATGAACTACTAACAATAGTCCTGCAATACTGCCTTTAACGTAACTCCAGCCCCCTCCAGTGTAGGCTTTTAGCTAATGCGTGCTATCAACATATCCAATATAAGCTTCTATCTACAACTCACAATCAGTAACACGATACAGACGTATCGTATTCATCTTTAAATTGTATATCGTAATCTTGTAATGGAACGACCCCCCATGTACTGGTACAGATAATCCCCCCTTCACTTCCCTAGTTTGTGTGGTCAGGAAATGACAGATAATCGATGTCTGACTGCAAACCTTCAGTAGACTGTGCCTTATGAATCTGTGGCCTAGACAACCATGCTGTACAGTACAGACAGATAATTCATGCGCTAAAATTGGATCTATAACTATTAATAACGTCAGACCCAGTAAAGGCCACTTGTGGTTACAAAACCTATCCCCAATAACAGTTGCTCAAAAACGTAGTTCATCAGAATCCCATTCTTCTAATAACTACATTCTGTTAGGATGTTAGTGATATATTTGCCTCAATACTAATCTCCAGTTGTACATTAGCACAGACTCTCAGGAGGTTCATCCGGTTCATGATAGGAACCTGATCCTAAATGTGCGAGTCAAGTGGAAGACAATTAACCTCCATTAACATGTAAGAAATACGACACCCCGAAAATGACACCAAGTGTTCATGTTCAATCGACTCTGCCAGAGGCTAATGTTCTCGTGTTTACATGGCAAACATCGAGGCCTGTGGGATTCACCAAACGACTGCTCTTCTCCTGGGCAGGAAGCATTCGGTGCAAGCGCTACGTCCATTCAAATTATATTATTCTCTCTGAAGATATCATATGTTTATCAATATAGTTATCATCTTCTTCGATGCGGAAAATATATGATGCATTAATGATGAGTTCTAAGCTATACGTGTTGCAGTTGGAAAGCTCTGTTGTTGTAGGTGAGGTTGTAAATGGTATGGTTTTGCCTTTTCGTATGTTAGTTTTGATTGGAAATTATTTATCTATAATAAATTTTACAATTTTTTATGATTTCATGCTTTGTGAAACATTATACTTGATAAGATGAGCGATTGGGAAATGGAACCTAACTGTGTGCATACAATGTATAAATTAGATGAAACTGCGTTACATTCTTACCAACCTTGACGGTCATTTTAATTACTAAGTCTTCCGCTAGAGCGCGTGAGTGTAATCAAAGTTAGCCACGCCCACATAAAAACCGTTATCCGAAGCATGCCAACTTTCACTGCTGTAGCCCATGTCGCCGCGAATGACAAGTGAAGAGCGGATTCACTTTTCTGAGGAGTGTGCTAGGGCAAGACCATACATATAATTCCTTGAAAAGACGTAGGGGAACATAAAAGACATTTGAAACAATGCATGATTTATTTGTAATATTAGGACTCCGAAAAAAAACTTTTTTCCTTTTTATAATCCTGTGTGATGTTTTCTTGTGTTGTCCCCTGAGGGAAAGTTTAATACAGGAAGAGTGACTGGTCTACAAATGTAATCTACCATGACGTCCCACTGGGACAGAAGGAGGACATCACTTGACAGGTGCTTTGTGGCCATCAGGTTCCAGTCCTGGCCAAGCCCTCTTAGTAATACCCTGAAGACAAACAGGAATTACCATTACAGCGCTCTGAGAGGCAAGACGATCCGCAAACCTGCCGTCCACCAACATAGGAATACTAATGCCCTAGCGTCAAGGGACAGACCTCTGAAAGGGAACTGTTCCAGTTCTATGTACAAAGCACTTTTTGAATATGTACGTCGCATTGAATTTGGGTTCTCTTACTTAAGAGTCGCAATCAGCCTATGCTGGATAAACCCACAGTACCTCGAGGAAACCACCAGCTAACATTAATGCTCTGACATCTTTCTCGCATCCCAAAAGCGGGAAATAGATGTGATGTGAATGTGAATGTGTCAACCCTATATTAGGTATAACGGTTTCCCCAATTATCTGCGTTTTACAAAAGCATTGATAGCCTGGATTCGTCATTGCAAAACATGAAAATGGTCACATGTGCACACTCAACTCAAGTGGGACAATGTTTTACTACGAATAAATGTGCGTAGTGCTGCATTTCACAAACTTGCTTTAGGTCTATACATTAATGCGTTAATAGCACTATTTCATTATTGAATGAAATTTTATCTTCTCTATGGTTCATTACCAGTTACCATATTTAGTTGAGTTCGGATGAGTACAACCCATTACCGCATATGTCATGAAAGCTATAAACTAACATACTAAAATGTTGCAATATAATAGGACGCCATCGTCGATATGCTAAATGGTCTATGAGGGAAGCTAGCGTATTGCGCTTTTAGGAGCTCACAGATCTGATAGACGTTACTCCCTGTCCGGGAGAGGCGAAAAATCTCCCTCAGGTGTGTGCAGTAATGCAATGATAATCCGCCTCCATCATATAAGCTCAACGGTATCACCTTCATCAAAATCCGCAATAATTCCTCAGAGGATCGTTCAGTAATGGATTTTTGGTATGAGTGAATGAGAATTCAATGCCATATATAATGATATCGTTCTCCTCGCCTCACCCATAGGCCCTGTGCAGAGGGGCTACTAGACCGAAATATCTGACTGACTACATTTGCCTAGATGTTGATTTTTTATGTTTATTTGGATATTTGGACGTTTATTTGATATGGTCAGGATCTCGTCGGTAAACTGAGAGAGTCTCAGGGTCAGATATTTCGGTCTAAGGCTCTACACAAGAGATATCCTGTGCATGTAAAAGTCATTTGGAAATCAATTGAGCAATATTGTTATCTTCAGGCACTCGCTAATAACCTCAATGCAGCGGTCCCTCGCGCCGGAATGTTTATAGTGACTGGCTGAAGCTATTATCTAAACCAGTGAAGAATGAGGAGGAAGGAGGATGGTTATTCACGCATTAAAGA
>OZ012686.1:59660466-59675466 GCA_963942565.1 Maea johnstoni | reverse complement strand
CGCTTAAGAAAACATGTTAGGTTCGGCAGTTTCTGGTCGCAAGTGATAAGGGCTCGAAGTGATATGTATAAAAAGTATTCATGTTCATTTTTTTACAGGTTGATTCGTTTATCTCAGTATTTCAGCTAATGCGTTGTCTAAAATAAATAAAGGTCTGGACTTTAATATATCGAATGCATTTCGATATATTCTAGAAATACAGATGGGCGACAGGCAAGCTGCTTGTTTGTGAATACAAATCCAAGAGTGTTGATGCAGGCCGGGAATCTGGTATTGATGGCTGCTGTTGATATGTGAAAGACAGACAGATGACGTAACGAAATCTACCAAAACCTACGAGAGAGAATTCCATAGAGTGAATACGATGATTTTGTACTCATCTTCATTTAGCTAGAGTTAATGCTTATTTTGAGTACAGCTGCAAAAAAGATGCATTCGGTGCATGGTCACCATGTAGTATTTTAACATTTTAACCTAAAATTGAAAGAAGCCATAAGTCTAGTCATAGACCTAAAGCTTCTTCTTAATGAGAATTTCAAACACTCAATGCCTTTCTGAAATGATATCATTTGATTCATTAACCTAATAGTTTAAGGTAAAAATAAATAGATGTTCAGTGCTATGGAAAATTGCAAACATCTTCGCCCTATGTTACAACTAGGTTAAATCGTCTGCCAACGCCGAGTGTATGAGTCTTACCTTACCAACTGTAGATACGCACTATGGCAAAGTGCAGCCGTCTCCAGTAGACGTGGGGGCAGCACTAGTCTCCTCTGTCTTCAACCTTTGTTTCACTTCTCTTTCCTCGAGTTTGGTTAGTATAGTAGATCTAGTGGAATGCAAGACATAGCATAGGTTTCTACTACTACTTTCAATAGCTCTGATGGTCTCATTGTGGTCTGTGTCCCATCCTAGAATTCCTGAGGAACCTATGATGGTTTGTACCAGTTGATCATCGTCATCGATGAGAGTGTCAGCTTAGATATCTCCAAGTGTTCCCTTATTTGCCATATATATCCAGGTTTGTTGTGCTGCAAGTTCGGGCACTTTATAAGGAAATGAGTCAGATCTTCACTACCTTTGTTGCACAGTTTACAAGTGGGACTGGTATTCTTGTAGCTGGCAAGGTTTGCCTATATGTTTTACCTTTCCACGAGCAGCATGGCTTTCACTTATGCCTTCTTTATATCTAGGTTATTATGTTCTGCTGAAGTCCATATGTGGTGGAGCTTTCCAGGGGCATAACTTTGTGACCTATTTTTGCGACCTATTTTGTCACAAAGACTCGCCAGCATAATGGTGGTTTATTCCCATTTCATTCATTTTCTTTACGAAAATGTTTAAAAGGATGGATAACTATGCTTTGTAATTTTCAATTTCAAACGAGGCCTTGTGTTGCATATTCTGATATAGTTTTAATGGAAAAAATATAATAATAGACAACATCTTTACATGTTTTTGAGTCATTTCGGAAATGAATATGAGCGTTCGATAAAGTGTTAATACCTGCAATTCTGACCCAATTTCTTATCCCATTCTTCCGTTCTTAGATACAGCATGTACCTTCGTTCGAAGATATATATTCTAGCTATGATTTGCGTCTTAAGACCTTTCAAAAATATATAGCTGGCTTATAATACTCTGAAGAATATTGTGGTAAATCAACGCGTAGCAGCTGCAATGACTAGTGACTATGGGTTGACAAGAGATTCTCTAATGAAAGTAGTAAATGTACTCTATGGCATTTTAGGCATCACCAGGTTACCCAGAACCTTTTAGGATAATAGGGCAATATAAAATACCCAACTGAAGGACCTAATGGGCTGAGGTGGCAGTAATGAGGCACTATTGTTGTATTGCACAACATTAATAATCAGCAAGGTTTAACACATTCACACCTGCAATGCAAAGAAGCTTGATTATTCTGCCGATACCTTTCTCATTAAAGCATCTTTTGTTTGAAAAATGAAAATAGTGATGGCCAGAAGACAGAATTTTGATTTTAAGATCAAATTGATTTATAAACTATTTTCAGGAAAATAGTATCTAGAGGTGGCATGCTCACTTTGCAATGAACCTGCGAGTACAACCAGGTTGAAGTGTCAAAACGATGCAGACGTTTGAGATATGTCTATGCCCTTTCCCAAGTTCTCATAATCAAAAAATAATTACTCCAATTTGTACAGTACATTTAGATGTTATTATGTTAAAATAACCATTAACTCTAGCTGAGAAAAGCTGAGTACAAAACCGTTGTATTTATCTTATCAAATTATCTCTTGCGGGTTTTGGTAGAAGTCATTTTGCTTGCTCTAGGGTTGAAACTAGGTCAAAATATCACAGATGTTTAGGGGAAGTTTTTTTCTATCCTTGAGTATTTCCGCTGCGTGAAAACGATGCTTTGCTATTTTTTCTTAGCAAATGCCAATGCAATCACTTAAAGTAATGTTATTTTTCTCTTAGCATTAACGAGGTAACAGCAAATTTCTATCTAGCATCTAGCCTAGTTCAATGTTTGCTATTCTGATTAGTTGAAAAAGGATATTTTGTTCTTTTACCAGTATAAACCGACACACACACACACACACACACACACACACACATATATATATATATATATATATATATATATATATATATATATGTGTGTGTGTGAGTGTGTATGTATGAATAGTAGTAGAATGTTTATTTGCTGTAATATTCTGTTAGAAAATCGTGCGTGTACATAACATTATAAAAAGGAGAAAAAGAGGTGAATACAAATGTTACAAATTGAACAAATAAACAAATCGAAAAACAGGGCTTACTGTCCCGAATCACATAAGTACTCAGCATAGAGCTATGAATTAAACAAAATGAAAGAACAGGGTACTGGATATAGCCCAGAGTAAGTTGATACTACTGTGCCACGAAAGACCAACTTGATACATCTGATTAGAGAGGTATGACAAAACTAGTACCAATACATATCACGGTTGGGTTTGTACAGACAGCTCCTGCAATAGCCTTTAGGGTATCGAAGTACATACCTCTAATGTACTTGGATGAGATCTCCCAAATAGGTCTCCTCCAGACTAAGGACCAATCCTCGATTTATGTACCTAGTATGACTCCAAGGAACTCTTGCGGTTCTATGCTGAGGCAGATCTCTATAATTTTTCTACTCAGCAGGTCCCTGAAGTTTGCATTTACCGGGCACTGCATTATTATGTGCACTGCATTCTCTGGTGCCCCTAGGTCACATTGTATGTACATGCGGGATCCCAGGGGTTGATTTTTAGTCTACAATCGTCCTCCTTCAGGGCAGAAGCCTTACAAAGATTTCAATCATAATTTCGCACCTCTTCATCATTCTGGGTTCATTATCTGACAATTGCTACCAGATAGAGTAAGCTGGCCCCTATATTACTTTGTCTAGTAACTCAAGCCCTCTTGCATCGCTTCCCATGCTCTGCCAATCCACATGTGACCGTGCGAAATCCCACACTATTTGTTTCCACCGTGCTTTACTCACAAAAACACCTGACGCCATCTCTTTGACCACTGGCAGTAAGTCTAGAGAGGCACATGTATTCAGTGACTGGGCTGTAAAACTCATTCACTGACATACCATCATTTGGGAAGCCGTTTTTGTTCATAAGGACCACTCTTCTCTTATGGGAATATATTCTTTCTTTGTAAAGATGTTTCTCAAAAACATAGCTTTCTTGACCATGATAGGTCGAATAATGTCCAACCAACCCAGACACAGGCGACCAGTCAGGTTCAGTTATCTGGGATGCAACCTTTAAATCCTTTTAGAAGAGTATCCCTGAAAGCTCTTGAGAATTAGCATATCTTACTGTTTAAGGATTGATGATTCGCACCCTAAGCACAAGGTGGGTATAACTACAGTCAAAGATATGATACAACAGGTAAGTTTATTTAAAACTCCTTAACGTATCCACATACAGGTTGCCATATTTAAAGTGGTTCAGGCCTACTTAACCTTCTCTTTGGTGCGTACATGATAATGCCCCCTCATACAGGTTTTTGTACCGACGTGATCATAGTGTTGGGTATCTCTCAGCCTGTCATTTTCAATTTTAAACGTTCTATTGGTTCATCCTTTTATAGAATCGGAGGCTTTTTCGCCAGAAACCATGACCGCACCTTTCTTTGCGTTAAACGAGTACCACCAGGTACATTCATATATATATATATATATATATATATATATATATATATATATATATATATATATATATATATATATATATATATATGTATATGTATATGTATATATATATATATATATATGTATATATATATATATATATATATATATGTATATATATATATATATATATATATATATATATATATATACATCATAGGAGAGAGGGATCGGGATTAATTGAGAATTCATATAGAACTGTATTCAAAAGGTGCTAGCCCTTTCACTTTATATGACCGATTTTTCCTTAAAATTGTAGTTTGGTAAGTTACCACATCAGAATCCTTTTGGTGGATATTGACCCACCAACCAATACACATGATATTACTAAAAGTTCGTTACTTGAATAGTTGCAATGTCAAACACACACACACACACACATGTTAACCATAACATACTGTGACAAGTACATTCTGCAACACTTATCCGATATCCGCGGTCACGTGCGTATCCATAGCGCACGCGTATATGCCAACTTCAGACACAAGCAATTCCACCTGTATCAAACATTATACTCGATAAACGATAACCCAAGGCACCCCTCGACAGTAATGTTCGCAAATATCCCCCGTTTTCATGTCCCTGTTTACTCGGAATGTTTACGAAAGGAATGTTTTGAGACGCTTTAGATGGCTCAGCAGACAGGGCATTGGCCCTGGACCATTAAGCCCTGAAATATGACCAGACGGCTCTCTTCATTCACTGCTTGGGAAACACCAATGAGAGCGAGAGTGCTCTGGACTCTAAACCATTACAGCTGAAATCAACCCAGCGACAGTCTCGACAGTTACTGGCTCATGGAAAATGTTAGGTAACGGGTCTTGTATATACAGAAGATAAAGATATGATTTAAATTCGTTTCCTGAAGATAATAGTCACTAGTCCTTGAGATTTATTTGACGGGTAGATTTTCAAGATTCTCTTATAAGCAGCTTGCTAGAAAAACATTGGAATTCAGATACGGAGTTGCCGTGTGGAAGAATGAAATAATAATATAAGGGAACACATTGAGTATAAACCATATACTTTCATCTTAATTACCGAATGGTGTCACATACGCATATTAAAGTCAAATTGCGTGTAATGTCTCTGGTTATCGAATGGCATACACCTATCCTGCTGACTATCATTAAATAACGCAATTCTGCCATTGCGTACGTCAGACTTACCGCGCACAATCGATAGAAGAGCGGATGTTATGACTGCCGGGACCCATTGTCCCCCTGTAGTGCATAATGACACCAGGTGGCGCATAATTGACGCTAATCATACAGACCTATCAGTTCAGGAACAGTTCAGTCGTACAACATTGATGCATAATATTCTCAGTGCACAAGACTACTACCCAATTTTCAATTTTCCATCATTCAGTAGCAAACCAGTATGTAAGATCAGTGTACGTGTTGTGTCATAAGTATTAAAACTGAGTCAATCACCTATGTCGGAGAACTCATAGCTATTAGGGAGGTCTGATGCGTGCCTCAAGCTGGGACAAGAGGCCACAAGCTAAAAGACACATTTGACCTCCCTCAGCCTTGGGATTTTATCACAGCTACCTGGTCAGGTCATAATAAATACAAAAGCTTTCAGACATTAATATTGTTGCGATTTAGTTTGATATTGTTGAAATGTTTTGAATACATGGGATCAAGGTTGTTGTAGATATCTTCAAAACGGTCACTTTGGCAGCGGATTAAGACAAAAACGAGTGTAGAGAAAAGTTAGAGTAGAACTTTTCATGCCATTTCTAGATACTCTCATGTGTAGAAATTAATACAAATTGTGTATTCACTGTGTGCCCAAGGTTCTCCAAAACGACCTTGCTTGAGTACTTGATTGCAACTAGATGAGTAAGTAGACCCATTGGCCTTTGCCATCTTTCAATGGAGTTGGCAACACT
Source organism: Maea johnstoni (assembly GCA_963942565.1). NCBI lineage: Eukaryota > Metazoa > Annelida > Polychaeta > Spionida > Magelonidae > Maea > Maea johnstoni. The sequence goes on along the minus strand of OZ012686.1, from coordinate 59,669,350 downwards.
GCAACATGATACATATCCGGCATCTGAATACATCTCCATACTCTTTATCCAATACTCCCATGGGGTCTTTGGTTTTCCAAAACGTATCTCCATCACTCAAGATTGGCATCACTCAGGAAATGCAAAAAATACGGGGTTTGTGTAAGAACTGATAGACATGATAGCAATTATAGCCTGGCCGTTTGGTGGCGGTATCAAATGCCTCTTGCAGATAACCGTGGGAGTGGTATTTTTAGGGTTTGTTTAGTAAAAGACGCCAGACGTGTATTTTCCTTGTGGAAGAGGAATGTCTACATCAAATACAGGAGATAAGGATTGATTTCTTTTTATCAAAGTCATCCAGATCTCCTGGGCGCATTAGACAAATGTGATACATCTCTCTAGGGGTGGGGCGTCCACCTGGCCGAGCGCTCTACCGCATAACGTGCTGTCTGTTCACCATGTCTCACCCCGCGACAGGGACATCTCTCTAGGGATGGGGCGTCCACCTGGCCTAGCGCTCTACCGCATAACGAGCGGTCTGTTCACCATGTCTCACCCCAAGACAGGGACATGAGCTAGAAATGGGGGACAACGACAAGGGGGAAATCTGCAGGTGAAAGTAAGTAGTCGTTTGGCATTGTTCCCCTTAAAGCTCGGGGTTCTACAGCTACAGTCTAACCACTATAGGTCCTTAAATGAATTAAATGAACGATCGATATCAAAGTCCATTCCATCTATTTTAAGGGAAAGGCTCATATTTATGTGGTATATGTGTACACCTACGAGTTATTAAAGAGTGTGTGCTTTATAGCTGTAGTACATGATAAAACATGACTCGATCAATACGTACACTAATTATCGTAAACACACTGATTTAACAGTACATTTACTTCACCATTGCTAGTTCCACGGACCCTCCCCTACAGGGCTATGTAGGGCCTAAAGGTGAGGAATAGAGGGGTTCTATTCGTTATCCTTCTTTCTGCGTATTGCCTAGCCAGTACATACCCCAGTGGCTCAGTGGCGCAGTGGCTACTGTAAAGGTATAGGTACTCGACTGCGAGGGGAAATGATTATTGATAGGACTAGTAGGAGTTCCATTCCGCCATAAACTGCTCAAAATGCTCCTTATTCAGTGTTTATGGATCATGTTTACCTCTTTAATAGCAGGACTATAATAGTAACAATATTTATTATACATCACTTGAAGATCGTAAGCCGTGATTGGCTGACTTAACAGTGAACAATCATGTTGCCTGATGCCATCAGTGAGGGCTTCATGTTGCCCGTTGCCACTAGCGACACCTAGCGGGGAACGTGTGAATCACCAGTCATCTGTGACCTTGCTTTGTTTAAATTACAAATGGGGCTTGTTCGGTATAATAAAACAAATATGCCATGCCAGTGGGGGTAACATGATGGAATGTCTCCCTTTGGGAGGATGGTTTTCCCTCGGGCTCCGCCCTCGGGGAAATATTCCATCATGTTACCCCCACTGGCATGGCATATTTGTATAATGTATATGAATATATTTATAAATATATATATATATATATATATATATATATATATATATATATATATATATATATATATATATATATATATATATATATATATATATATATATATATATTTATTTATACATATATGTGTGTGTGTTTGTGTGTGTGTGTGTGTTCAGTTTATGTGCCTACACACCGTACTGATACGCGCAATGCAATTATCTTTAAATAACCGGATGACATATTAGAGATGATGAGTCATATTTGACTAAAACAGATTGTTAGATAGTATATCTAGCTTTCATTGAATTTATCTGAGTGATATATGATAGGATATGAATCACAATAATCTCTCCTGTGAACAAATATCGTGAGTAGTCTTTTGTATTAGAGAATATGCTTATCGTGACACAGTCCTCAACAATTTCACAGAGTAAACAATATGCGTGAACTTGATTGATGTCCTTCGATACAAATAACCCAAATCTCAAAACAATACTATAAGCCTTCACCGACATCGCAGTGATGTTAATATAGGTTTTGAATTGAATCCATCGTTCCATATGGTGTTCATAGCGTTTTGTAGATGCAGCCCCTTCTTCTTCGATGGAAATATTGCTTTTGTGAGCTTCGATAATTGATCCGGTTCGTGTTAAAGACTATTTTAACACAGTAGAAGTGTGCTTGTGTTTTTGGATAACTAATTGTAGCATTTCTTCGCATTTCGTGTCCTGTTGAGATAACCTTTTCGGTATTAAGCCGTGCCTTTGCCCTGTTCTTGCTTGCCTGTTTGAACCGTCTTAACAGTTAACTAAAATAACTTCTCTGACGACCTCACTCAGCTCTGCCTGCTCTGGCCATGGATGACTGGGAGGCAATGGACGGAACGTCAGCTGCCGACAAAAGGTGCGTTCTCGTTTTCAAGGAGAAACAAAACATGCGTTGTAGATAGACAAATGCTTCTTTCTTTTAATTTAAAAAATATGAATCACTTACTATTCGCAATCGTTTGATACTAGTTGCTGTGCATTTATTTCGTATTTAGTTTTGTTTTGTTCTTAACGTGTATCTTCAATACTTGATACATGACCAAAGTTGAAAGATCTGTGTGTGGGAACACAAACTGGTTCAACTTTTTGCAATAACACAACTCCCCGCGAGTAAAGTGTATTGTATAACAGGCTTTTGCCAAAGATAGCATCGGGTGCTATCACTTTCTTGCACCTCGCCCTAGGACACCTGCTAATAGAAAGGTTAAGGGGAGAACGATGTAGCAGCCATGACGGGTCCCAAACAACGTCAGGAGTCAAATTGCGCGTCTTACAGACACTTATAAGCAAGGGAAAGGTTTAAATCTAGCAATTATATGGTAGTCTAGATTATGGTATCATCAAACGAGGTCTAAACATAGCACACATTTTCTTACGAAAAGCATGAATATCCCATAATGTGACCAGATGTTTAGTTGGGAGCGAGATTATTATCAGCAAAACTTCCTAGCATCAGTGTTCAATATATACATACATATATATATATATATATATATATATATATATATATATATATATATATATATATATATATATATATATATATATATATATATATATATATATATATATATATATATATATAAATATATATATATATACATGTTTGTGTATATATATAAATATATATATATATATATATATATATATATATATATATATATATATATATATATATATATATATATATATATATATATATATATATATATATATAAGGACATTTCTCTCTTGAGTGTGTTGCACGTGCGTCATCAGATCATTCGTCTTTATGGCATTACGATTGTGAAACCAATAAAATGTGTTGGGGTAACCCATGACAACCAAATGTGGCGCAACGCATCATTATAAAAATATCCTTATTGAGAAAATAAAACATTTTTTGGTAAAGTAGATAAATTGAGTGTATTACCTTATAAATGTTTCTACTCCGGTAGCTTCCATATTCCGTTTGATGCCCTTCCAGGATTTCTTTAATCTGAAAACCTGCCTAGCATCCAGGGGTAGACGAGGGTCCGTGGGTGGGGGTTCCTCCGGTTCTGGAATGCTGTTAAGTTCCAGTTTTTTGTTTTCCAGGTTAGATATTTTTGAATGATGACACCCCATCGCTGTGTCCTATTCGCAGTTTAACCCGCACCCCTGGCGGAGAGTTGTGGGCTCTAGACGGATGCGTTTTCAAACAAACATGAAAAATGGGCAAAACACACACCCATAAAATATTTGAAGTTACCCGGGTAAAGCTGGCATAGGCGTCGTAGTCCTAGTCTCGTATCCGAGTAAACTAGTAAGTAGAATATTAGAGATGATTGAATTGTATTGTGCCTTTGATTGACTCCGCTGTGCTATATCCTGTTCTGCTGTCTGTCTGTCAGTCCAGGTCACTCTCCTATAGTAGTGCCGTGTGTGGTGTGGTGTGTTTGTAGCCCGCGCGGCTCACAGCAACGAGAAGGCGTGGATGTTCTCTGTTCTCTCCCACGCGCCTCCACAGTCAGCTGCTGTAGTAGTAGGGGGAACTCTGCTGACTGGGCTACGGATTGCATGCAGCAACATCTCAGACCAGACTAGTGCTGCGCAGGCGCAGTGGCAGATTGAGTCTATCTATCTGGAGGTCCTACGGACGCAGTGGAACCTTTACAGACAGCATGGCTTGTCAATAACAAAGGGTTGTACATGCAATATCCCATGTTCGCTGAGTAAGCCATGAAATGCTCTTCAATCAGTCTTGGTCTGTCTTGCCAACCAGTTTGATTGTATAGGTATGCTATATTCATATATAATATGCACAAAACGACTTTGATAGCTGCATTGCTGTGCACTAAAAGCAACAGGAATTGAAATCCACTGTGCCGTATTTGCATAATCAAGCACAAACGCACAATTTGAGAAGTATAATTATTAAGGAAAATAACCAAACTAATACAATCGAGGAAATAAGTCATTTGGGTGTATCTCGTTACATTTATAAGATGTTGAATCTCCTTAAAAGATATGTTTAAACTTCTTTTTAAATATTTCCCAAATGGGAAAAGTGTCTTTTGAATATTTCATTACGGTATGAATAACACAAATACTACTACTGATAATGATGCTGGTAGTAAACATAATAATAATGATAATGATAGTATGAATAATACGATGAGTATGGTGATGTTGATAGAGATGAGGATGATGATGACCACGTGCCAACACTATTCCGTGTAGAAGTGTTATAAGGCTAACGCGGCGCGTGTGCTCGGTTAGATGTACTAGTACTCCATTGGATCATTCCTTGACGTTGAGACCTGCAACTCCAAGGAGAGCCATACGTCATGTGCCAGAGCTTGCTGGAGGAAGTAATTTACCCAGAGCTAGATGAGTGTTGCCATTCCAGAAAACGTGTATCATACCAATATATGAGACATTTGAATTTTATTGGGCAGTAAGGGAAGACAAAAGGATAGGTGATTTAGATAAACTTGAAATAAGAAAAGAAGTAAACGAACAGCGAAAAAACACCAAAGAAAAAGGTTACCGGGTAATTAATAGGCGTGTATAGTAGTAGTAGTAGTAGTAGTAGTAGTAGTAGTAGTAGTAGTAGTAGTAGTAGTAGTAGTAGTAGTAGTAGTAGCAGCAGCAGCAGCAGCAGCAGCAGCAGCAGTAGTAGTAGTAGTAGTAGTAGTAGCAGTCGTAGTAGTAGTAGTCGTAGTAGTAGTAGTAGAGGTAGTAGTAGCAGCAGTAGGAGTAGTCGTAGTAGTAGTCGTAGTAGTAGTAGTAGTAGTAGTAGTAGTAGTAGTAGTAGTAGTAGCAGCAGCAGTAGTAGTAGCAGTAGTCGTAGTAGTAGTAGCAGTAGTAGAAGTAGTAGTAGTAGCAGTAGTAGTAGCAGTAGTAGTAGGAGTAGTACTAGCAGCAGTAGTCGTAGTGGTAGTAGTAGTAGTAGCAGTAGTAGGAGTAGTAGTAGCAGCAGCAGCAGTAGTAGTAGTAGTAGTAGTAGTAGTAGTAGTAGTAGTAGGAGTAGTAGTAGCAGCAGCAGCAGCAGAAGTAGTAGTAGTAGTAGAAGTACTAGTATCAGAGGAAGGAGCAGCAGTAGAGGAATGAGGAGAAGCAGCAGTAGTAATAACAATATCTGTAGTATTAAAAAGAGAGAGAGAGAGAGAGAGAGATGATTGCGCCCTTTCATTCTAATTGAGTGCGCTTGAGAAATGCCGTCGTATTAGGACCTAATATGGCTTCTCCTCAATGCTAACCCGGTGTGATTTTTCATACCGCTGACAATGATTAATAGCGGCTCACTGCCGCTAAGGAATGCCTACGTGACCATAAATCTCAACAATGACATTTATGGCTTTTGTAATCCCCTCTTATACTGGATTTATTTACCTGGCTTAAAATGTCAAATACCTTATGTATTTGTTTGATGTTGGACTGTTCGGATAGGTGCTACACATCTCCCAAATGCCACAGCCATGTTATCCGGGGTATCGCCTGCAGGCGCGGGCGAGCTGATACATATTGTATTGTATTGTGATCTTGATTGATCATATCCAAGGACATGGAATTACAAATACAAAGATATAAGAACACAAGCAAAATATGTAAATGGAAATATAAAACACGATTAACTTAAATAGTAATGATTAGAAGCATATGAATGGACCAAAGGCGGCTCGCATTGCAATTATCCACGTAAAATGTGAGTATTGAATTGTAGTGTCACTCCAGGCCACAGATTGTGTAATTGCTGCGACAATTATGCAATTGAGAATACTAAACGCTTACTCATACAATGCCCTGCATTTGGACACCAACGTATTCCATTGCTCACTGAAATCAAGAATCATCTTAGAAGTTGAAATAAACGAAAATCTAAGCAAAGTGCTCTGGAAGCTTCTGGATGGACATATTGATGGGGACTATGATGAGAGGATTGATATCTGGGTAATCTGCTGCACAACCATAAACATAATTCATAGAGAAGTAATCCTGTAGGGAGGGTGTCGGCTAACTCCTCTCTACCTACGGAAAATAATTTATTCAGATTTAAGTCCGAGATGCTGATGAAGCTCCTATGGAGATGGCTTTTTTGCCTTAAATTTTAGAATTTAATACGTATTTTTCGTATTATGAACGTATTTTCTAATTGTATTCAAATAAGTGTGGTCTATGTGTATAATCTTGTTATTTGACCTGCTCGTTTGCTTGCTCTTTCTTTGTGTGTTTTGTAAAGCATACACTCTTTACTTTTTTTTTTGATTATGTATTTGAAATTCTATATCTACGATATGGTCATTAAAAAATACATTGCATTGACCATATCATAAAGACATGAACATACAAATACAGAATATAACAAGAAAACATAGGAACATAGAGGGGGCCATGAAAACGAAATATTCCTAATTAGTTATAACAAAAGGACTTTATAGTATACTAAGGTAACAGAAAATATTACCTTCTGAGGTACAGCACAGTACACCTATAACATACCTGATTACGGCGAGGAAGGTACCACTTTTATGTGGATAGATAGAGAGCAACACACACTTTCTTAGCCGGCGTGAAAAATGAGGTTCCGGATGCAAAAAAGGGCCATAACCAGAGGAGTCGTACAGGTAGAGGGCTTTGAATAAATAATTCAATCCCTTGTCTGCTGCTAACAATATCTGTGTATATCAAATTGAATGCTTTTTCCAGATACAATCCAGAAAGATACCATTAAATCATAATCAGTAACCTAACAACTGACAAACAGATGTTTTTGAAATTTCATATTTTATTACATAGTAAATAAACATTACATTACATTACTCCACAGAGTTGCATTACCTTACCGATTTCTCTTCTTCAAGGGAGAGCCATTGCATAAGGATGTGGTTAATATCCTCGATAGCAAAATTATCACACATACAACATCTATTATTGCTAGGGGTTAAATCTTTCAATATAAAATCATTTGATTTGAAGAGGCTAGCTCTGCATATGATTTTGGCTGTTTTCACACATTCTAATGGTGCTAGTTCTAGGTCGGTATATTGCCACCATGACAAGCAGCATGGCTGGCTTAATGAAGTATACAGGATGTTATTTTCAATATTAGGGATTTCCAATAACTACCATCCGGGCGATATGCAGGATTCCATACAAGTTTAGACCACGCCCCTTTATAGATCAAAGGGATAAGGCCATTTGTCATATTAACAATATCTTCAAATACTAGTAGCCCAAATTCAGTACTGACGTTAAGGCTAATATCCTTTAATCGGCCTGAATAATTGATATGCTGCACCCTACTCAGTGGCCGATAGATGCCTTTTCATGTCCAAATAGCTGTCCTTGGCTATATTGCAGCTCCGTCTATCTTACTTGACTGTGTGTAAGAATGTAGTATATGCGACTGGAGTCCCTTGAACTCCTCTGACCACGTCCTCATCAGTACGAGCAGGAGGTATGAAGGTGTCCCTATGGCACAGGTAAATGATCCGCTAAGTAAACTGATGAGGTGGGATACACTTTGGTCTGCAGGCAGGGAAGTTGTTGTGCGGCGGCCTTGGGGCCATATATCTAAACTATTCAGGAGATGGTAGACAAATTCGAAAGCTCCCCTGCTGTGATAGATGGTGCTTTTGATAAACTGATACGTGTATTCCATGTTGCCTCCGTCTCAGTACAAGGAACATTTGAAACCTTTTTGGTCTCATGAACTCAGCCTGCATAAGAAGGAGAAAGTTAATACGTACATGGTTCTTTTAGGTAATACCATGCTCTATACAACTTGAATATCTGAAAACTGAGTTAAATGAAGACGGCGGTACATGTGCTACTGTATAGGTTACATCTCCCAATTGCTCAATAATGATAAACCTATCCATAAGTGATGTGATAAGGCACCTTTAAAGAACACATCTGGCTGTGTTTCGATTTTTGTCAGGGAATTTAACTGGATTGATATACAGGATGAGTGTTTTATTTAAAGTTTTTTTCTTTGGAGGAAGAGGAAAAAGCTATTCAAACCATAGAAGATTCCAACCACCAAACGCCTGTGTTATTCCTATCATTCCATTGTAGGCCAATCCAAGACATAGTAGGGTATTCGGCAAGGTGACAGTAACCTATAAAACTTAAAGCCAATTTCAAAATAACCCACAGTTAGAATGTAATGCTATTTCTTCAACTTGATTGATATGATTATAGAGAGTAAACATATTTTCCGCATTAGATTACAGATGCCACGGCCACTGAAGAAAGGCAAATACGCTAGTCCACTTGACCCCAATATTTATAGGGGAATCATGTTATCATCTGTTTTTATTGAGGTTTTGATTTAGCGTATGGTTAAATGTTGGGGAAGGGACATGGGTTGATACAACAGGC
>OZ012686.1:59612966-59655466 GCA_963942565.1 Maea johnstoni | reverse complement strand
GACATCAAAGATATCAAGAGAACAATGCTCATCGTTGAAAGCTACGTGCGACATTGAGAATGCCATCACTGAAGAGCATGTCATCATCGTGTCAGGGCCGTATGAAAGCGTTGCCCAGAGGTTTTGATACTACAGGAAATAACTCAGGATGAGGCATTAACCTTACCATAGTATTCGAGGGAGATTTTGGCTAGTTTTTTGTAACATCATTCTAATCATTTTGCCAATTCATCAGTAAAATTGGAGATATTTTTAGCGTATGATTGACTTGAGATTTAACGAAATGAAATATTTACCCTTTTCTTTCTGCAGAGGGAAATCTTGTGAATTTTCACAAAGCAGCTTTTGACCCTATGATCTGACTCATATACACAATGCCGACAAAGTGTTTTCATTGAAAGCTTCGTGTGACAATTAACTCACGACACACACATCAGCCCCAAAGGCCTAGTTAGTGTGCCAATGTATTTCATGGGGAAGGTATTCTTTGAACAAAACATTGAAGGGAGATTGTTGATGTTATGTCATTGAACAAAATCTCCCCAAACACCTCTGCGAATTAACGTTATTAACAAATTAATATCTCCAAAAGTAAAAAAGTGTGATCTATACTATTAGCAGATTCATACCTTCAAATATGCCAAAATAATCATTAATTCATTCCAAGTTCTGCCAGCCCTGTTTCCAACTTTATAGTTAGTATGGGTATCTCCCACCAAAAAAGAAAGAAACACACACGCGAGAGCGGCTCATTTGCATTTAGAAGATAGCAATCTTGCGGGCATTTGTATTCGTTATCCTCCTCCCTCTTGTTGAGATCTCTCAGACAGAGAAAAGCTGATACTCATCCCTTTGTACTGCCTTCTACTGGGAGCGTGGCTTGACGTCTTCCTCAGGAACAAATGACCTGATACTCATCCCTTTGTACTGCCTTCTACTGGGAGCGTGGCTTGACGTCTTCCTCAGGAACAAACCAACTGCAAACACAGGGCTGTATGTGAAGCCATCATCAGGCAGGAACAGAATGCTGCAATGTCACTTAATTCCTGAATCGTTTAGTCCTCATTTGTTCAAATAATATATAAAAAGCATTTTTTGTATTGTTCAGGATGAGAGAATTTGCTTTGTTTTATGTATAGCTTTTAATTATTTGACCAAATCGACAGAAAATACCATTTTATTCAGTGCCTGTCAAAATTATCATTGATGGTATGATATAGAAATTATTATAACTATCGTTTTACCTTCTCCAACGTGACACATTCCTTTAGTGTAATACTCAAGACGAGATTCTTTGCAGGTTCAAATTAGAGTCTCTCTTCTATATTATTTATGCATATAACATAATATTTATTTTGCATCGGTATATATTTGAGTAACTTTAAATTTTGGTCTCTTTTGTGAAGGTCTTACATTTGCATTTTTTTGTCTTTTTTCTTTGTAGTTTTGTTATATGCTAATATGATTAATATATATTGCCCATGATCTTGTATGACCATGAATAAAACTAATAAACAAATAAACACGCAATCCCACGCAATCCAATACAAACTGTTTGATATTGCCACATATTGGAATTCATCAACAATTCCCGCACTGTATCGGATGTATGTATTACACCTTACTAGGTCAAGGATGTTTCCTACCAGTGGCACTGAAACGGAAATGAAAACTAATATAACCATTGAAACATGACCCGGATGCTGATTCATGTGAGATAGCCAATCAAATTAAAGGAGTAGACGTGTGCTGAGGAGCATATCGATAAGGCAGGCGTTATCTCCCCCCTAGAGGAGAACATGCGAGCAGCCAGTGCTTCCAGCTCCAATGGAGCGGCATCATTGCAACACTAAATGACACAACCTTTGGCTCACCCCTGCGAGTGTCACATGTAATAAGATCCGCATGTGAAGAGATATGCACAAATTCAATAACATTTTGACTTCAGTCATTCCGAAGCTATAATATCAAAATCAAATCCTGCCATGCAAATACAAAATGGAGGTTCTGGATCGAGGTTTGCATTTCATTCCTTCTGGTTTACTGAAGCGAGTCATTTTTCGCTAAATATATTCGATGTGTAATTTTGACTCGAACTTGAACTAGATGATCGATACGTGAGTGGACAGGAACAAAATTGCAAGAATCCATTGCTGATCTCTCTCTCTCTCTCTCTCTCTCTCTCTCTCTCTCTCTCTCTCTCTCTCTCTCTCTCTCTCTCTCTCAGGTATGTATGTATTTATGCATTATGTATATATGTATGCATGTATGTTAATATGTACATGTATGCGTATATACATAAATGTATGTATGTAGTTATGCATATAAGTATATTTTCTGGTATTACACTTGTATATGTGTGATGTTACACCGGTAATCTGAGCCATAGAGACTATTAATGGTTTTGATAACTACCTTGCCTTCACTTTACAATGGGAAAAGGTTTCCATTAAGGAAACAATCTTCCCTCTCGCAAAATAACACATGGTTCAACCACTGGTAAAATAATACCGATATAATCCTGTCTAGACAGACTAGTGTCTACACACTTTCGTAATATCCATCAATTACCTCTCATCTAGCATGACAGATAGAGCTTTTAACCCAGAAACGGGTACTCTTAAGAACCTGTGTCGATATAAGGAAAAGCATACTATTTGCAGTATTGCAATCAGCTAATGGATTATAAGACATCGTAACAAGTGGTGTACCATTTTCTGAAAGACGTATACTGTATTTTCGAAAACGTTTGGTGGCGAGTTTATATAAAAAGCTATGCTGTTTGTGCATTTAAACACATCTGGTGTAAAAGGTATCTTTAGTTCTGAGTGAGTATACATAGTCAAGATATAATTTTTTCGCATATTTCTAAAAGTGAATTTCCATTTGTTTGGCCTTTATATTTTTTGACAGCAAATGAGATCTTGAGTTCTACTATTTTGCATTTTGTATTTCAGTCTACGTTGTCTGTTCTATCTGCGTAAACTCTGATGCTACAGTGCAGTAACAATAGATCCCTTATGGCAAATTGAAGTGCACACAACCTATGAATGTCAGTCTTTGTTCTTGAAACTCCATCTGCAACCTGGAGAGTAGTGCGGCATCTCTGGGGTCCAACTGTCGTCACATCCCACCTGGCTGCAGCGACCATATTAACGACAGCGATAGAACTATGTTTTTTCATAGGTCATCTTCACATCCTCTCGCTGCTATCCCATAAAGGTGACACATACAGGAAATGTGTGGAAATGACCCTGGATATAGCATATATCATGTGGTTGTTTATCTGATTGATTCTTCTCTTCACAGCGGAACTGATCTCGGTCTTACTTCAACAATACATCCTATATATTGTAGGAGCAGGGACCCAAAAGGTGGCTTATATTTCGAGTGGGTGGTATCCTCATTAGACTTAAAAGGTACCATGCATCAAATGAAAGCTAGGAACTGCAGGATTGTTAATCTAAATCAGTCAGAAAAATCCCTCCACTGCAGGCCACAATCTGTTCAGGTTTCTTTGGTGATATTTTGAAAACATCATAAGGTGGTTCTAAGTGGTGCAAAAGTAGTAGGCACTTTTGAAAAGCCATACAGCTTTACAATCATGCGCCTCTTTGCTTATATATTTAGCGTGTGATATCGATTTCTCATTTGTGGGACTACCTAGATTAAAGTATGTCTATCTACTGCCATACTTTCTTGTTACTTAATAATGTCAGATACAACAGTTGAATGCCAATTGCCTTTGGATAATGGCGCAGGAACCTTTTTCAGTATACCATGGCTGACATTTGTCTATACAATTTGGTAAATTTAATAGTAATTTTCATAGTTTCCCATCGTGTGCAAATTAATGAAATCCATGTTTTCTTCTCACCGCCTCGATCACAATATCGGTGATTTTATTTTTCTATCACTAGTTCTCAGAATCACTAATCCATTGTGGAAACGGTTAATAGCTGTTCTCAGGATTGGTGTGTACTGAGAATGCTGCTTACGTAACAAAGGGATGAACTGCATTTCAGAAGTTACTGGTCAATATTCTTTCATTGGGAAATAGTTGGCCAAGCTGAGTAGTAGATTAAAATGGAATAAAATTTGATTAAGCCACTTCCTTCTAAATCACAAATGTTAATTCCTGGCTAGCTAGTTCAAACAGGTAATGGTGAAGGAAAACCTGCCTTATAGCCTAACGTCAGTATAACTTTCCCACACGCCTCAAGCGAGAATTCAACCTTGTACCATGTTCACCATTAACATTGATTGATTGATTGATTTCATTTACCTCAAAACAAACTCAGTGCAGATTCATTGATATATACCCTGACAAATGTGACTACAAGCATAAATATATTGAAACATGTATACGGAAAGAATATGAACATCAATGTATATGCACTCTCTGAGAGAAAATATACCATCTACAAATTTACCAACCATTTAAATTAGAATAGAAGAGAATAAATATATGATTGTCACACATTATATAACATATTGAGCTTATGAAAAAAATGGAACCCTTAGGTTATTATAAAGTTGACACTGTGCAAACACATGTATCTTATATTCAACCCCATTCTTACAAGATGGACATATACGGTCCTCAATAAGGATCTTTCGGAGCTGCCACCTTTCTGTGTCTATGTGTAAGTTACGCGAGCTCAGTCGATATCTTGACAGAAATCTTCTTGTAACTGAATTTTTAACCACTGATGAATACGGTTCTAGTTCAATTTCATAGAGTCTGTAGGTTCGAGGAATAGGACAGTCTACAGTTTGGATTTGCCACCTATCCCAGTATTGTTTATATATAGTTTTTTTTAATTTCTGAGTATATTTGATCTGTTTTACCTATCACTTCATCAAAGATATCAAGTGTTCCTGATTCCTCAAGAATTCTCTTGATCTCATACATCCAAGGAACATCTCCGTCATTAGATAACAGATAATTGTACATCTGAGATGGTAAAGGATTCTCATTAGAACAGGACACGGCAGGGAATCAGGACAGCAAGGAATTTTACTCACTAATTGCTTGCAAGGTGGATTACTAAAATGTCCTTGGTTAGCTTTCTCAAAGCTACAATATGAACACTATGAAGGATGTTCATTATGTTTTGGTATTACTGCTGCATTATTCATGGTTTGGCTGTTTGTTTTTTGTTTGTCTGTTCATTTTTGTTTTCTTTCAGGCTTGCTACCAAGTTCTTGTTACCTAGTTGTATGTAACTCAAGACACCTTTTCCATCTTTTGGATTTAGTATAAAATTATTTGTAGGTAGATGGCGTCACATCTCTTAGAATTTCTTAGCTTATGGTGTACTTCATTTGTACCTTAATCGTATCTAACGAGATCCATGACAGACAAAACACATTGTATCACCCAACCTACAATAAAGTGTCTGCCATTCCCCTCAGCGACTGTGCTGTATCCGCTGTGAGCAGTGCCAACACTGAAGGCTTTCCCCTACAGCTGAGAAAAAGGCAGTCAAGATGAAAAATACAGTCAACCAAAATGACGTCACCACCTCATCCTAATGTATGTATATTTATTGACTACGAATAAACGTAAAATACAATACATCAAAATAATAATAATAATGCACATGTGTACAAAAAGTGGAAATTATGAAACTAGACAATACATAATATACCCGCCACATAAGTGACATGCTGGGGTTAATTAAATAAAGAATACAAAACTAAAGCTTTTCCGCATGTCCATACTTAAGGTGGACCCAGAAAGTTAATTCAAAAGACATCGCATAAAGAAGATTAATGATGATAATGATAATAAGGATTATGAATACCGTATAATCATCGACTGACCAGAACAACAATACATTTAACGTGATGACATCAATTTGTATTTGCATATCTGTCTTGACGCTCTTTCTCGTAGAATGTGATTATTTTGCAAATATAAAAAATCTAGATGATTGCAAAGATATGATATCAACTAAACAATAGATGGCCTGAACATTACAGACCTAAATAAATGGAATGAATAAACTATGAACAACTAAAGAACAGAATATTCTTTTACTATAATATTGTCTCAACTGAATACATTTCCTGTTACATTTTGAAGCAAGGGGCATTAAATATTTAATGTGACTCCATTTCATGCTTTCTGATCTGTCTAATCTTATGTAAATAAATATTGTAGGAATTGAAAATTATAATGAATGCATGAAGTCTGTGTCTTATAAATGTTATTATAGTACAAAAACTCGCAAAGATCCCAGTTTTCTTTCTGGAAAGAACTGGCTATAGAAAGTGAGTAATCTAGTTCTGTATTACGTCCATCGTCAAATGTAAACATCACACTTTCACCAAAATGAGTTTACTAATATCAAAAGGAAAAGTATCGATTGTTTAAACTTTGACGAAAGCCAGAAATGTTTATTCTCACATTTTCATTCCACCTTTCATTTTGCATGCCTTTCAGACTCTGAGGACTCTTTAATAAAGATGACAGGTAGATTATCGATGCATGAAAGCAGGCATAAATGATTTAATCATTCGCCGTTACTGGCTTAGGACTGAACTATTGCATTATACAATATCTCCTGCATTGAATGATTCTGCATTCATTATGTCTCGTTAAACAGAGATTTAAATTCTAACCATGTTTCGATATCTATTCATTTAATTGACTTTTTAATTACAGGCATTGGGATGTATTCAATTATTGGGATACCTGACAATGAGGTATCACAAGCGTTAGAAGTCGACCCATTGATGACGTTCTAATATCCTCCACGGGAGAGGAAGAGCGCATCTCAACAGAAGAAAAGACTGATTTAAACTAGCATGGTGAGCACGTGTACATGCCCTCTGTAGATCTAGTTACGTCTGTCACCTTCAGTTTGAGATAATAAAGTGAAATCCTTACGAAGTATGTTACCTGTTGAAAGTGAAACTCTACCTTCAAAATTGAAAAAAGGGTACGTGATAGAGCTCAATGCTATCTTTCTCTTTCCATTATTGCACTCCACAAATTGCCTGGGGTATCACTGCTAGAAGGTGATTTCATTTCCATAATCTCCGATCACATTTTATCAATAGCCATGAAGCTGGCCAATACGTCATCAATTAACTGAATGTCATTTACAGCATGACTTGGGAACTCCAAGGCCAGGACGAAGAGGGGAAAGGATAGAAATGTGCCTGCATTCGACTTAATTGTAGAGCCTGATTTATCTGGGACGACTTGATCAAATTATGATTCGGTTTTCATTAAGCAGTTTGTACAACAAATGTATGTGCAAGATCATTCAACCCTATTTTTCAAATCTCATATTTTATTTCGCATTGTATTTTGAAGTTTAAGACAGTCCTATTCCATGTATTCTAGATGTACATTTCCGGTGTTATATACTTATGACAGAAGAAATATTACAAGAAGTAAAGTTGAGTAACATTAAATCGTAAGATACGATTGGTTACAACTAAAATGGCATGTATAGAATTTTGCGATACACAGGCGGTTTCTCAACGGACTTTCTCTAATTCTGAGCAAAGGCTCTACACGTTTTACTTCGGTACCATCTTGAAAACCTGTGATTACATCGCTGTCGCACACCACTTGACAGACAGTTGCGCGATGGTACATCTACCAGCACGCCCTCTATTGTTAGCATATACAACTAAATTGCCAACTCAGATAGGCAATAAGATGGAGAAGTTTTAATACGTTACATTGCTCATACTTCGTGGTTAGATTTTTCATGAATACCGTTAAATACTTACGCAATGATCCACTTATAAATATAATACAAACAATAAATCCACTACCCTTTATATGTAATTGATTTATTTTGCATGGATCTACATTGAGCTTCATATCTGATGAATTAAGAAGTGTTCTTTAATGGGGCTTACTATAACAGATCCCTCATTAGCAATACGGCAATAACATCCTTCGTTAATACTCGGATTCTATAAAATAAATAGTCCATTACTTCGCATACAATATCAAAACCATCTGTTAGGCTTAAGGTAATAAATCAGTACTAAGAAACTGTGAACATTTACATATATATGGATGGATAATCTAATCCTAGCTTCAAGGCACATCAGAATACAAATGCTTAATAGAATAATGGTCCATTGACATTGTCAACACAACAGCATAGCAATTAATAATAAAAATGCTTAGTAAGCATTCGACAAAATAAGGTTATAGATAGAGCATTACTGTCGTAAGACAAATCAAATTTTCGAAATCTAGATTAAATAAATATACGGTTCGGAGGAATAGTATAGTATAGTATAGTATGTTTTATTGACTGCACCTACGTACCAAATCATACACGATACATCGATTTTCATTGTCAAACTAACAAAAATTACACAAAACCAAAGTAACTTAAATCAAACAAAGTGAATGAGAAAGGAAGATAACATTAATAAAATAAACACAATTAGGCTAGAACTATTCGCCTAGGAAACATTATTGCAAAAACCGCGTGTGTGTACAGTGTATTTACATGCGGGCACAGTGAAATTGACCTTCTACTACCGATAGGCAAATGGTGTGGATGGTAGGTCCGAGGAGTTGACGGGGTGCAGACACCGTCGTAAAACTGGGGAGAGCATCACACAACCTCTATCTATTAAATATTGCCTTCTTATATATCTCTGTGATATGTTTTGCAGCTATTGTCCAGAATATGTACATAGCTTCAAAACTAACACTCTCGGGTTGTTTGCCCATAAGGTACAGAAATATTCCACCGTGGTCTCTCGGTAATATCAGTGTCTTTCACATCATTAAGCTCATCAAGTAAGGCTTTTTTTATCTTCTTCAAAGAAAGGACATTGCATGATGATATGCCTAGCCGTTTCTTCTATTCCCAGATCACATTTATCACACATTCTGCTCGCGTGTGATGTCCCCCTTGATTTTACATGATGTGCTTTCAATAAACTGCTGTCACAGACAAGTCTGGCCATTATTTCGCATTGCATGATATTACTCCTGGACACATCCGACATAACCCACCACGTTAGATAGTAAGGTTTTTCCAACACTTGAAATTTCTCCTTCTTTAGCTGGTTTTTGGAAATCATATACTCCTCATCCTCCAGATGCCATACTCTTTCCCACACGATTTTTTTAGAGTAAGTATGCCCATTTAGAATCATATTAAAACATACATCAATGAGATTAAGACGTTCTGCAACATCA
Source organism: Maea johnstoni (assembly GCA_963942565.1). NCBI lineage: Eukaryota > Metazoa > Annelida > Polychaeta > Spionida > Magelonidae > Maea > Maea johnstoni. Next base: position 59,646,270 of record OZ012686.1, on the reverse strand, counting down.
GGCTATCATTAATGTTTAGCTTACTCTGAACTCTATACTCATAAAACTTGTTTGCTCTCTGAAAGAGTATGGCTCTGCAGGAGGAACGCTCATCCATCATACATATGCTCCTAAAGAAGAGCAATTTCTTCACATATACAGCTCTTTCTAAACAGATCCAGCCCAAAGGCGTGTATGCGCTGAAGTTAGGGCTACGTTGATGAAAGCATTAGCTTTTGCGGCCGACATACCTTTGGAATTTGCTTATCAAATCAATTTCATCACCCTTTATTACCCACACTTCAGAGCCATAAGTGACTACTGGAACCACAATTGTCCAATAGAGAGTAGATATAACTTTTGTATTCAGGAATGTGATTGCAGCCTTTGCCTTAAAGATTGATCATTCTTAATAAGTTAAGGACCAACAAACTAATAGTGTTCATATTGATATGAAGTGTTCACTGTATGCCTATGTCTAGTTCCATGTAGTCATATCCATCTCTTGGCTGTAACCTGTTGCCTTGTCCGTAGGCAGAGAAGAGGTTAAGCTCACCGTGATGCAGGCTTTTATTGTGTCTGTGAGATTAACCTGTAGTCAGAGCAAAGGCAGCGTTTACATTGATTTGAAGTGTTCACTGTGTATCTATGTCTAGTTCCATGAAGTCATATCCATCTCTTGAATGTAACATATTGCCTTGTCCGTAGGCAGAGCAAAGGAGGCAGTGTTCATATTGATATGAAGTGTTCACTGTATGTCTACGTCTAGTTCCATGTAGTAATATCCATCTCTTGGCTGTTACCTGTTGCCTTGTCCGTAGGCAGAGCAGAGGTTAAGCTCACAGTGATGCAGGCTTACATTGTGTCTGCGAGATTAACCTGTAGTCAGAGCAAAGGCAGCGTTTACATTGATTGGAAGTGTTCACTGTATATCTATGTCTAGTTCCATGTAGTCATATCCATCTCTTGAATGTAACATATTGCCTTGTCCGTAGGCAGAGCAAAGGAGGCAGTGTTCATATTGATATGAAGTGTTCACTGTATGTCTACGTCTAGTTCCATGTAGTCATATCCATCTCTTGAATGTAACCTGTTGCCTTGTCCGTAGGCAGAGCAGAGGAGGCAGTGTTCATATTGATATGAAGTGTTCACTGTATGTCTATGTCTAGTTCCATGTATTCATATCCATCTCTCGACTGTAGCATATTGCCTTGTCCGTAGGCTGTGCAAAGGGGGCAGTGTTCATATTGATATGAAGTGTTCACTGTATGTCTATGTCTAGTTCCATGTAGTCATATCCATCTCTTGGCTGTAGCATATTGCCTTGTCTGTAGGCAGAGCAAAGGTAGTGTTTCCATTGATATGAAGTGTTCACTGTATGTCTATGTCTAGTTCCATGTAGTCATATCCATCTCTCAACTGTAGCATATTGCCTTGTCCGTAGGCAGAGCAGAGGTTGAGCTCACAGTGATGCAGGCTTCCATTGTGTCTGCTAGTTTCATAGTTGACTGTGAGACACCTTGGTTCTGCCAAGCAGGCAGAAATGCAATGAACTCTTGAGTTAACCATGACTATTCCAAATTGAGACTTCAATAGTGAGCTGTGCTTGGTAACGTTCGCTCTAGCTGTCTCTACAATCAAATACGCAAGAGAAATCATGACATAGCCCTCAATCTAATGCAGGTGCTGGCATACTTAAGGTGGTTATGTCTGTTAAGTATCTAAACAACACTTTGACTTTAAGAATATGTGTTCTGCTTTTAGACAATCATGACAAGTTTGTTAGGTGGCATAATGTTTCCTTATTTATTCATGTCATTGTATCAAGATAAACCAATATCATTGTGATATATGATCAGAAACATTGAACAAATCGTTGTCGTTTACATGGTGCTATCCGTCAAATGTGTTAAAGCCCTTATTACTGTTCAATTTTGAAGAGTTGGATCACAATGCTTGCCATATGAACGTGTGCTATGTTTGCTGTAATGTATTGATTAAGGGTATTAAACAAACTTATGACATACACTATAAGATAGATTAGTAGTATTAGAAAAAAAGGATTATATCATAAAACAATGTGGCATATAGAATAGATGTCATACCTTACTATGTTAACATTACCACGAATGATACTTGGATTTATTTTCTAAATACTATTTTCGCGTTTCATACTTACTCATGAGCTGTTTTTGGATTAATTTTTGAATGGTATATTCACATATTTCATACTTACTTATTTCTCCATGGGCTGCGTTCCTGATCACTGAAAAGTGCAAATGAAATACTTATGAACACAATGCCTACAACCATTTGAATTGAATGGAAAGGAAAAGTGATCATCTATTTAAAATCAGCTTGTTGATCATTCTAGACAGACCATTCCATTTGTGGAAAGTAACCTAGAAAATTAACTAATTTACATTTATATGTTTATATATGGTGTTTATATTGATTAAACATAATTTGAATCCAGACCTTTTGTACTTGGAAAACACACCTAAATTTATGCATTAGACCACTAGGTCCTAGAGCTATAAAATCATGTCTTAATAGCTATGTCCAAAGATTAAAGGTTCAATCCTGACATGTGACATTGACTAAAGTCTATTAATCATGCAATTTCACTTCCGCTTGGGAGGTACTTTCTAGTAAACATATACTTAACAGTTTCAAAGCGCTAGATTGTGCAAGAACCTGGATTTCAGTTTTCAGAGAAAGTAAAAAAATAGCCTAATTTGAAACTGGCCAATTAATTGAACTATTCAACTTACACGAGCAGAAATAATTCAATATGCATCCTTCTGTATCTGACAGGATAGCATTGAAGAATGCAAGCTGAATTATTTTCGCCATGTTGAATTGTTTTGAAGTAGAATCATTTTCGCATGTAGGTTGAATGTTTTTTCATAGGTTGAATTATTCGCCATATGGCATTCCATATTTCAGTATTCATTACAGTATATGTCTTGCCTTGCAACAGGAAACTAGGAGAAAGAGGCATGTAAATTAGTTATCTCATTAGGATTTAATTTTCATGGTGCATGGTTTTTAATTAATTGTTGTCTAATTTTCCATGGGAAATCAAGATGCAAAGGCATATTTGATCAGATCTAGGGAAATAACTAGAGCCCTGTAATTGCTGAAAGAAAACAAAAGGCTATACGAACATTATATATATATATATATATATATATATATATATATATATATATATATATATATATATATATATATATATATATATATATATATATTATGTATGCATATATATGATGCTTTGGCAGTGCCAATTAATGTTGATACAACTACTTTCAATATGGCAACTGCTACATAGACGTTACCTAGAATACTTGCTTGTAGAGGACATAATACTGTCTATGGTATGCGCATTGGTAAAGAACTGGTGGCTTTTCCTTGGCCCTTTTGTTATGGAAAGAATGGCTAAATGGCAAATAGAATTTGTGACTCCAATGTTCCTACCATGCATTTTATAGCTGGATTTATGCACAAATCTGGTAGATGGTGTGAAAAACGATATATATTTTTCATGCTGCTAATTTCTATGAAAGTCGCATGCCTCATAATAGGTTGCAAACATATATGACAATAATGAAAAACACATGCTCAGATAATTTGAGCGCACCACAATTTCTTTAAGCTAATGATGTATTTAGCATTAGCATATATATTATTTGCATATTTTGAGGGACGGATTTGGAAATGCTTTTCTCAATGTGATAGCTATGATGAGAAATCTGAACCCTCCCCATATCAAGTGAAGTGGAGTAGCCTGAGGGTGCACTTCACCTTGACAGATCCCTATCTTTACTCGTGGATAAAACATAGAATAAATGGACCATTACTTCCTCTTGAAGGAAAGATTTTGGCATTGTCTTCTGATAGTACAAACATTTTCCAAGCAAATACAAAATGACATATCAAAGCAGGCCAGTAATAGAAAAGAAAAGGGGCTTGTCCTCATTTGCATGATGGTATGAATTATGTTTGGAGCCAAAACGTCCTAAGATATCCGCAACCAAAATCAATGGATTTGGAATGTATGCACGAAAGCGATTTTTTACTTTAAATACACGTTTCTAAAAAGTGTTGGATTTTTAAAAAACTCGTTTACGTTTTCAAATTTATATTTTTTCTTTGAAAATGAAACTTTGAAAATGTTCTGAAAATATATTTTACATATTCAATACCTGCGAAATGATCAATTGAGCAGAATCTTCTTATTGCAAGCATTATTCTTTTTGTCCTGATGCTGACAAAGCATGGGATTGGGATGCGTTAAAATGGTACCTTTATAAGGGATCAGACATCAGTAAGTAGGAGATAAGAAACGTTGAACTCTTGTCAATGCTTGATCTAATAACTTAGCTAGGCATTAGGAAGTGAAGATTTGTTGGTAAGTAATGCCTGGTCATATGGTATAAACCCTAATTGCTGACTTGACATTCTAAAGCAAGAATTACTAACTTTAGTTATTCCTCAAAACTAGCAGCATAACAGATAAGCTTAACTGCCATAACATGAAAGTAATTGCAGTGATAAATTGGCAGCGGAAGATGTTTGGAACATTTTTTTTTTTTCGAAATGTAGATATTCAAAAATAATTTTCCATTAGTTTTTAAATTTTGGAAATTTACGGGCGAGTCAACTTTTACCTGTGTCAAGGAGTTATATCATTATGTAAAACAACATTATTTCAAAATACATAAAATGGATTTTTTTAGAGAAATTAAGCTAACAACCCTCATTTGAATGATAATAGCCAGGTTTCATTAAATACGAAAGTTATGTGTTTATCCGAAAAACAGTTTTGAGAGGGAACCCTAAGCAAAAATGGGTTAAAGATTAGGAAGGTATTATCCATCAGAAAAACACGTGTTTTTGTGCTACCGTATCAATTAGTACCTTCATAACGGGATATAGTTTGGACTAAGTACATATACTGAGGGCTCTCAAATAACTCACATTTGTCAAACGACCCTTGTGCAGTCTCCACGTCTGTCATCTCTGTAGTAGAGCAGGTCCCTCGCCTCAGGAAACAGTGCCTCTTGACGTAATAATTCCATTGTGTCAATCCATAGACAAAGCTGTTACAATCTTTATGCATGGTACACACACATGCACAATTTTCAAGTCCAACATTCTGACTTGACAGGTGTAAGGGAATTACTGCATTGCTGGCACAAATGCCTTTCCTTTTCTTATAATCAGACAGTGAGCCTGCGATGGAGAAATGATAAAAAGTTATATAGTTAGGTTGAACATGTTCAACTTCTGGAGTAGAGATAATATTGTCTTATTAAGTAGCGGTGCGAAAAATGAGAACGAGGTGAGACTTTTTTGACATTGAGAAAAGGTATATATTTGCATGCTTTTTGCAATACATTTTCAGAAAATATCCATACTCTAACAAGTTTACTACCAGGGTTTTCATGAAGGATATCAAACTAATCATACATGTTACTAGTGTCTAGAAAAACACCAGGGCCTCACCTGCAATTAAAGGTTGTTGGCATAATGGGTGTTAGATAGAACTGCCAAGAGGGAAACATCACCTTTCCTCAATTCTTACTTCATGCTAGTAGCCCGAATACTCTTTCTGATAATACAATAAGACATTGGGCATTGGTGTGCATATCAGATTTAGAACATGTTAATACTACATGCCTAAAAATACAATTACCATAGTAGGGTAAAGCCCCATTCTCACATTCACGATCTAGAACATGATCCGAACACGATCAAGCGATCGTGTTAAGTTGAATAGAGATCAGCCTGTTGATCGGTATGATCGTATGAAGATCAGGCTGGGTCGGCGCAAGTCGTACTGAGGTCAGGTGTGGCCACGACCATTTTGGAATGTTCAAAATCTGCATGTTCGATCGGCAAAACCGGCCCGGTGCGAGTTGCTGCGAGTTGCTGCCAATAGCTAGCGAGTAAACATCGTATGAAGGTCGGCGACGTCCTATGCACATCAGACGCACATCCGCGTATTGCGTATGCAAGAGCGTGGGAAAGTTGCATACGATGTGCATATGATCTTTATTGACACTTATACGATAGCTATTGATTGCCTATTGGTAACCTGTACGCTATTCACGATGTTTACACGTCGGCTATTGGTAAGAAAAATTTTAGTCATGTGACCGGAACTGGCAGCCATGACAGTTCGGCTGCTATAGCAGACAGCGAAAAACAAGATGGTGCGACCGTTATACGATGCTCATAGGTATATCCCGACTGTCATACGCTACTCATACGCTTGCTATACGACTTGAATACTTGAATAGCGTATAGCAGTCCTGTACGATCGTACTCCCATCGTATAGTAATCGTATTACTATCGTATAATAGTCGGGGTTTACCTATGAACATCGAATAACGGTCATACTAAATGCGGGTTTGATCTTGAAGAAACATATTTAGGTCCAATAACTGTCCAATACCTGTCGTGTATCAGTCGGCGACGATCGTCGTCAAACTTATAGGCATCTTATGGATATCCAATGGTAATCGAATAAGAGTCCTCTACCTCAAAAAATTAACAAAATTTGCATAATATCGTACTCAAAACATAGATTTTGGTCGTATGCACTACATCTGCCAGGTCGTGGCTCAGATCGTGAATGTGAGAATGGGGCTTTACATTTCAATTGTGTGTGATTCGAAAGATAGAGAGAGCTCTGAGACGCAAACAGCTCCGGAAAATGTAAGGAAAAAGAGAATACTACTGCAATAGATAAGGAACTACAAATACAACGGGTAATCTCCATTGCCACACCTGTTTCCCTAACTCTGAGTGGGTCGTTTGGAGGGACGAGAGAGAGAGAGAGAGAGAGAGAGAGAGAGAGAGAGAGAATTTGGGGATTGATAAATAATTTGTAGATGCATATGAGAGAGATTTAAAAGTAAGAATATAGGAGAGAGAGAGAGAGAGAGAGAGAGAGAGAGAGAGAGAGAGAGAGAGAGAGAATTTGGGGATTGATATATAATTTGTAGATGCATATGAGAGAGATTTAAAAGTAAGAATATAGGAGAGAGAGAGAGAGAGAGAGAGAGGGGGAAATAACATGTTATGAAATGACATATTTTTACTTTGAAAATATTTTTGAGTAGAAATGGTTAGAGTTAGATATATCAGTGGTATCATAACTTATATCACCCCATCTTTTTTTTTTTATTACAGCCGGTTTAATAACCTATGATCTTATTTATCAATGGTATATCTATTTGCCAAACTTCTTGAGTTATTGATACGTAGGTGGCGCTTAATGTGTGGTCTCACGGTTATCCGGGTGCTCTGATATGTTTACCATTATAAGAATTTTCATGGTTTCCGTCAGCTGGACGGATAGTTTCCTAATATATATATATATATATATATATATATATATATATATATATATATATATATATATATATATATATATATATATATATATATATATATATAAATATATGTGTGTGTGTGTGTGTGTATGTGTGTGTGTTTGGATACATACATACATACTTATGAATATATGTATATAAAACAATGGTTAGATAGATAGACAGGGAGACAGACAGAAAAAACGGCAGAATGACAGACCTAGATAGAGGTAGAAATAGTTGTATGAATGTATAATGTTTATGTATAAATATATATGAATAAATCGCCACCTACCCAGCATGTGCACCATAGCTATGACTGATAACAGGCTTAGTAAAAGTAATGGTTCCATACTACTCAGGTTGCCTGTGGTGAATTTCCGTAGAATTTGATCAAGCAATTGACTCAAACATCAAACCAATATGTCGTATAACCCGTTTTATCAGTTCCATTCATAGAAGGCCTGCATTGTGTACAATAGCTGCTGAATATCTACAATAGAAACTAAGTGACGTGTTAAGTGTGCCTATGATTTTTCCTTAATAATAGAGTAATGATTGCAGTAGAATTATTAGTATGCAGAATATTTCTATCTGAGGATGAACATTTATTTACAGTACCGTCTCCGTGTAATTATCACATCTTTTAATTTTGGTCGGCATCATTTATGTGTAGCCAGTTTGTGACTATTTTGATTATGGGGTCCGCATGTATTATTGATATTGAAGCTTGCTAATTAACTGTAGCGGTTACTGAACTGAATTAGTATGTATTTAGCTGCTATGATATAAAATGCAAACCGTGCTAAAGCCTTGTGATGGACAGAAGGAAAACAAGATTATTGATTGCCAAACTACATAATAAGTTGGCTTGTCTCAAATGTGTAAGTCTGGGGTACTGTACTTAAACTCTGTTGAATTAAGCGTTATACTAGTAAAACGACAGATTACTATATGGTTATTCAGAGACTCGGTAGTTAATTTGGTGAGGTGATTACCAACACCAACACCTCAGTTTATAATAGATATAAACGAGGTAGGGGTAGCTGGAAATTAAATAACTCACTTCTTCATGAAAACTAATCAAAGAAGAAATTTCTCAAATCAAATATGATAATAATAATAATAATATTGTCATTTGATATTGCACCCTTTCCATATAAACAAAGCGCATTACATTCCATTGTCACAGGATAGATGTTGATATACACATAGTTAATTGATATGTACAACTTTGAACAGATGTGTTTTCAGTTGAAGGTACGATGACCTGCATCTCTTAAGCTGGAAAGCTCAGAAAAATTGGAGACCCTTTGCAGTGTTAAACTGCCTCTATAAATACTTCTCAGGAATTTTAGCTAAATGCTAAAAATAGGCTTTAGACAGGGAGATATTCTCTCCCGCTATATATTTGTCCTATGCTCTGAGATTCTAGCGGAAGTTATAATGATGAGGAAGATATTGAATTGGAGGGTGAAACTTATATATTGTCACTATATGCAGAAGACACCACTCTCTTCCTAAATGAATATAAAGACACTATGAAAAAGCTTAGATATCTTTCTATGGTACAGAGTGATGTCAGGACTTGCAATTAACATTGATGAGACCAAATTGGTAGAAATTGGAGCAATTAGGGACAGGAGACTGAAATGGGAAGGGCATTTAGGTCTTGATTGGTCACACACTTTTACTGCATTGGGTATTATGTATTTAGGAACACAGGATGGTCCTAGGTTGGACTACGACCCGTCGAGACAGGGTGTAGTGGTTGAGGGCTTTCTCAGAAGGTACAATCTGGTCGCTACGAATCTTCTGGAGAATTCAAAGGGCCCTCTCTATACTTTTGCGGGATGTAATGGCCAGTCATACATTGACTATATTGCTATCCTGGAAGAGACAATGACGTACGTTGGTGACTGCTATGTTGGTGAGCCACACCCTCTGAAAAACTCGGATCACTTACCTGTCTTTGTTTCCTTGGACGTTGGTGAGTTAACACTCACTACTTGTGAGTATAATATACCAGCTAGGGTGAAGTGGGGCAGGTTAAGCTCCTATGACAGGTTGGTAAAATATGAAAATAAACTGCTCCCGGGAGCTGAAGCCATTATTGAGAAGCTTAATAACACCCTTCCATCAGAAGGCTTGATCGAGTGGGGCTTTTCCACTTTAACAAATGTAATACATGAGGTCTCTGCTTAACTTCCAAGGTCGAAATACAGGTGTCATCTATAAAGCCCTACTGGAACGAACATTTGTCTGGCCTTAAGCACAACAAGGTTGAAACTTATAGGTTTTGGGTTGATGCGGGACGCCCTCGAGACCCCTACAATCAACTCTATTCTGAGTATAAACAAGCTAAGAAAAACTTCTCCTCGTCTCTTAGGGATCTTGCCAGACAGTATGAGAATGAGGAAGTTATTAAAGCTGTCAAAACTGCTGAGTTGATTAGGAATTCCTTTTGGAATTTAGTCTAAAAGAGTAGGAAATCCCTTGGGTTTAAATCTCTCGCTATAAAGCGCCCTGACGGGGTCATTGTAAACTGCCCCGACGAAGTCCTGGAAGTCTGGAGGAATCATTTCTCCAAACTGGGTACCCCTAAAGTCTCTGAGAGTTTCGACGAGGCTCACTATCAAGAGGTAACTTACTTTGTTATGGCTTATAATTCAAGCGATTCGGACGATGGCAACTTCCTTGTACAGCCCTTTCAGCTCGACGAAGTTAGGCATGGCATTAAGACCCTTACCAAGGGGAAGGCAGTTGGTTTCGATGACATATCATCTGAGCACCTTGCCTTCGGTGGTGGGAGCATTGCAATGACTCTCCCGCCTGCTCCTCAATATGCTCGGAGAACTGGAATACATTCCGATCTGTTTTAGACGTGGAGTCCAGATCTCTTTGTTCAAACATCAAGGTCTGTGTGAAATTAAGCTAAGCTAAAAAAAAAAGGTTACTAGACCTGATAAAAAGGAGGGAGACGGAGGAAAGATTATAAACGTAAAAAACATGAATTATGGTACAAATTAATTTCAGGATTTACGAATGAAGTTTGATTGCAAAGATGTTAATCAGTTGATTTAAAAACAGAAATTACAAACATTAACATATAAAGGACTGATTGAACATTTCATAACACACAAGTACCATGATTTAAGAACTTATGGCCAGTATAACGAAATTCTCAGCATGAGGACATCTCCGCCACGTAGACTATATAGTATAGATGTGTACGTCTAGATGTTAGACAAAGTCGCTGGATTACCGTAAAGTCGTTCCCCAATTGCGACATATGAGCTAGAAGTACACGGGCGCAAAAATATCCAAATATGTTTCCCATATATCATGTTAAGACAATCATTAAATCACACGCATGACTTTGTTTTTTGGCCGCTCTGTTTCATCAATAAACTTGATGCCATAAATCATTTATTTATGACGAATTTAGTAGTCGAATCTCCCTATACCTAGTATAAAGCCATCTGCGCGAATGGCTGATCCTGACCCTGATACACACTTACAGTGAGTCAAGTGCTACGCACTTCGGAAAGCCTTAAGCGCCCAGTATTCGAGAAGGGGGGGGGGGGGGGGGGGGTTCAACTTAGTTCCGAACAGTGACAATGGTGACGGCAAAAATGATGATTTCTGAAAACACCGCAAGGGGTCAACTGCAGAAAACTAAAAAGTTAAAGAAGGGGTTTCATTAGAGATACAACTAAGTATTTTATGGACTAAGAAATTTTGAATGAATTCCCATATTTCAAATCATTTATCACATGCAAAATCAAATTTGGGGGTGGCCATATTGTCTATTGTTTTGTAAGCAGATGGAATGTATACATGTATTCAGGGGGGGGGGGGTTAAATTTGAGAAGGACACTTTGACTTGTGCGATCATGACTAAACACCAGAATATCTTACTACATTTCAGCTTAGAAAACCTCAAGTATGTTAGGGGGTTCATTGATTTCTGAAAGTTCTAGATTATTTTATTCCTCCTAAGGCTTTGGACAATAAATGAACAATAACCACATATGACTTCGCACGAGAGGGCCCACGCCAGAGACAATAAGAAAATAATAGAATATTGATCTAGAGTATTAGCATACACAATAGTAGAACATATAATTGTGCTGTCGCCTTAGAAAATATACAGGGAAACGTGAAAATTTACAATTACAACCCCCCCCCCCCCCCCTGCCTCAACTAACAAACTTGAGGTATTCTAAGCTGAAATGTGGTTACGTATTCTCCAAAGGCTTCGGAGGTATCAAATAATCTAAGAGTTTGAAAAGTGTGCGATCCCCCTCCCCCTGAACTAACAAACTTTAGGTTTTCTAAGCTGAAATGTGTTTAGATATCATTCAAAGTCTTCGGAGGAATCAAATAATCTAGTACTTTGAGAAGTCGATGATTCAGGAAGTATAATATTTTTATTGTTATATAAAATATTAATACTGTTTAAAACGTGAATTCACTTCCACTTTTGGCTTATCCGTCTGATTTGGCGTTTGAATATCTTAGGAAACATTTCCGAAATTAGTGAATAAAGTAAGCAATACATTTCATAAGAAATGATACGTTCTGACTCCTTTACCTAACATTCTTATATAAATCACTTGTCATTGTTTTATACACTCTCCCAATGACAATGGTGTTGAATGAATCTCTCTTTCAAAGGAAAGTATTCTAACAACAATACACTTTGTGCAACAAACGACAACAAATGCGCAAATTATACAATGTGATATTTCTTCCCGAAAATGAACTACATACATGACTAACACATATGCTTTATTTAACGTATTCAACAACCATTGACTAAAATGAATTATGGACAAGTACTTCAAACAGTGATAAAAAACACATTAAAAGATATAAGACCACAAAACAATAGTATGTTATTTACAACGAGTTACCATTTTAAAAGATGTTGCCTACTGTGCCAAAAACGCCATATGCACAAAGTCTATTTCTTTCATTTGAACACAATACAACTATTGTTTATGGAATTCACTTATTCATTTCTTAAATAATATTTTAATAAGCCTTAACAAATATTTGCAATAATACAATTTCAAATGTCTGACCTTTTGCCAATTTAGTGTACAATATAATGACACACAAAAGATATGGGGCTCAAAAACTTGTCAAAAGTTTGTCATATTGACAAGTTTTGGGTCGTCATTTCGATGGTGCCTAAAACGACGAGTTTACGTTTGTCAAGACGAGTTTCTGTGGCAAAACTTGTCAAAAGGTCGTCAAGTAGAACAAAGCAATATATGTCAGTTTCAAATTATTTTTATTTATTTCCCAAAAAAAAAGCCAAAAAGGACACAATAAAAATTACTGACCCAAAAGTTCAATACTGGATCTTGCAGTGGCAAATTGGAGATATATGCACATTTATAAACTAATTTTGACAAAAAAGAAAACAATAATTCCACATATCTGAAAATATGCTTCACATTGCACTCAAAACATTCATAAAATACCTGCATGTCCAAAATAGTCAGTTTGTTTAATATGTTATTGGAAAAATAATGCAAGATGGATCATATTTAAGTAGATATTGAATGGATATGAAATACAGTAATTACTTTGATTCAGCTCCTTTGTCGTCCATTAGAGCCTCGTTCTGAGTTGAGCAGTGCAGTATGGGATACATACTTGACGACCTTTTGACTAGTTTTTGACAACCCACTTTGCAGGGTTGTCAAAAACTCGTCAGCGTACTTGACGAGCCTTAACTTGTCAATATGACAAGGTTTTGACAAGAATAAGAACTTGTCACATTTTTTGTGTGAAGGCATTACATAGTTGTACTTGATTTGCAACAGTCCAAATCCTGTACCCTGTATGCAAGAAATCCTTTACTATCATCAATTTCATGAAACACTACATAGCCTTGCATGATCATCCTTATTATCTTCCTTAGATATGTTACACGACATTACATCATTAAATATGTATAGTATTTTTTCACAATGAAATCAGTCACATTGAGTTAGGCTGCTATAAATAAAATTGGGCACTTGTTGCACCCCTATCATTATATTAGGAAATATTATTACTTGATGATTACTGAACCAATAAAAAAAAAGAAAAATCCAAATTTAACCTCAGACACCATATCAGAAAAGATTAATTTTACCAAGATATAACCATCATCATGATATCTTTCCTGCTGTGACAATTCATTGATTTACGTGCTTTAGCAGGTTTAAGGTTGACAAGTCTCTTTGCATTTTTGTCCGTTTCCAAGGCACTGGCAGCTCTGAATCACACATTTTCTCGAAAAGTATTTCCAAGACTGCATCAGGTGCTAGGTGTCCATTGATCCAATGAATGACAATTTCCCCTTCATCGTCAACAAGGATCTCAGGCCGTATTTATAAATTGGGTCCCCGAAATTTTCAATTTTGATTTATTTCCTACTTTTCACTGTAAAGCAAGGTATGCTCTTATTACAAACATGTACATGTATATTCTTATTGAAAAAGACTTTTTTCCTTCATGCAAATAATATTTAGGATTCAAAATGACTCCCAGATGCCTTTCTGGCTATATGAATGAGCGGCGTTGTGGAGGACTGTCTATGGCACTCCTGCAACTATAAGCCCCCTTGAGAGTATTCTTAAATTTTCATTTTATTTCAGTATCTATATAACAAAACTATTTAGATCTGATTATTAAACTGCTGCTTTCCATCAATGTCCATAAATTACAGGTCCCTGAAGTCTGTGATGTCAATCCCCAAAACCCTTCTTATGTGAGGTCAAATGTACATTTTCCAATGACCATATTTGATAAAATACCCCAATATTTCCACTGCTGTGTGATTTTCTGTTTCTGGATATGGAAAGACATTAAAACTGTGATTTCTTAAATTTAGCATAAAAAAAATAAATGCGTATTATCTATATACAGTTTTCTCAGTATAATATACCACTTCTGGATATCAATTATGCATATTCTCAAAGTTGGGACTGATGGCCATTCAAAAACATAGCTTATGTTTTGTAACTATGTCTGCTTCCCACCAACCCCTCTATCACATGGACCTTGCCTTGATAACACTCACTTGTATGGCAATCTATGTAGATAGCTTGTAATAAGGAGATGGTCCATTCCAGTATAGTTGAATTTATGTAGTAACATCTCCATTTCATTCTGTATGATGTGTTAGTAGTCTTCCATATACATCTCTACAGCTGTGTCTGCATTCATATCACTAAATCTTCAAAATGACACAACTGTTGCTATAACCAAATGTTTCCTAATTTTAAGATAGCTTTGCATGCACCAATCCCTTCCTTCCAATTTCAATTTCTGTCTCCATACATTTCTTGTCTGCCTTCTCATACGTCCACCCTTCCTTGGTTGCAACAAGGTAGCATAGTGCAACCTTAGTCAGAACTTGAAAGCAGTATGGTAGTGCTGCAGCGCTGTAGAATGTAATAACAGGGTATCACTGATGGTATCAGTGCATGTTTGTGTACATATTTTCACACACATACATACATATATGTCAGTCAAATGCATTAACATTCAGTCATAAAAGGTCATTGTGGGTTGCATTATAATTGATCCGGATCAGACCAATAGCAGAGTTTGCAAAAGTTGGTGTCAGCTCTCAGCTGGGCTTTTCAGAATTGAAGTCAACATATGTGAAATGATCATTTATAACAATTACATTTGACCGTTCAACCCCCTTAATCAGAAGATGATAAAACTGTCTCATTTATTTGTCCTAGACTACCTCCTATCAACTTAAAGAACACAGAGATCAACAGAGACGGTAAGGTATAAACATAATTTTCTAAATTGTAATTTCTAGTAACATAAATACTAATTTTCAGTTAAGGTTACTGAGTATTTAATTAACCTATTAATGGCCGGAGGACTATTCACTATTCATTTAACCTTTCGCCCTCCAGAATAAGTTAAGGGTTAATCTATTAACCCATCTTTGGCCAGAGCACCCAATTACAATTCATTAAACCCTTTACCCACTGTCATCCACTAAATCCTGCTGGAATGGTAAAATGCGCTGCAAAATGACTCTCTTCTGGATGTATATTCGGATTAGGAATATACTAAAATTATATTTTCGCAATAAAGTTCCTGTAATTCGGATTATTGCATCTTTATGATGCACATAGCACATTATTCTGATATAACAACACATACACTTCATATAAGGAGAAACAGTTTCATATATTATAGCATGACATATAGTCCAGAAAAGTCTCCCAAATAAATAACCCTTAACAGCACTATAAATAGGTGGCAGTGCAGACACAGAGTAGTTATGGTTTGAACTGCGGTATATTTTGTTTTCATCAACTCCACTCTGATACTAGCAGCTGATTGGTTTAATTTTTGGTTGTACTGGACTGTATTCCAGTACTAACAGTTATTTACAGAAATTGGTAATGTTAATATACAAATAAATGTCTTCTCCCCCTTAGCCATGGTTAGTATGTGTTTGACCTCAAGTTGACTGGTCGCGGTCCCGTTTGGGCCCTTAGTGATAAAAAGAAATGGCGGACATCAATCTCTCTTTTATTGCCACTGGAAATGTTTTTTTTACCTTTAAAACGCTATGTGTGCCACGCCGCCCTCGTGTGATATGGCTGCCTTTTTCTCAAAGACAAATAGGATAAATAATAGTATTCCCTTACATTTATATTTGTCACAGGAATCATTACACATTTGTAAGACACAAATACCACTTAAATGTTTTGCTAAACTTTATTCATTGACACATATTTGGCATTATGATAAAGAAATGGATAAATAACATAGCCGAAATAAATAAATATTTTGTTATACACATTTATGTGCAATCTATTTCTTTATTTTCTCTTCTATACTCTAGACCATAGCAGTGGGATGTCTGTGACCAATTTTTGGAAGCTACGAGATTCAACCAACTCATAAGTGTATTATCCTTATCTGCGCACTGAACACACTATCTGCAACGTCCAGTGATGCCAAGCTAGTTCAAAGGTTGAACTATGGATTGTACTTCGAACCGATGGGACATTTCAAACCGGTGAGCGACTACTGGAAGCACACATTTGAGATAATACTTCCGAAATTTACAAGTCTTGGGAACTATTCTGCGTCCTGTTCAAAATTCCATGAAGCCCTTAAAAATTCAGTTGAAGTATGTCAGATGATACGTGCATCAGCCAAGCAGAGTTAGGAAATTCATAAAGAAACGGGATATAATTTTCAAAGAGCGATTAGGAAAGTTTATGATATTATTCCAGAAGTTGACTTAAGCATTGTTGATTCTAGGTCAAAGTGATCGTTATTGCCATTCATAGGTCAGTTATCTAAGTCTCTTTTCGGCACAGCAACTGAGAAAGATGTGCAAATGTTAGCAGGACATGTATCAGAAATTATAAGACAAACAAACAATTTGGAAAAATCTTTTAAATACCAATCCAAAGGTCTAGAATCATTTATAACAATAGCAGACAAACATATTTCAAATGCAGCTAAGGAAATTATAAGTAATCATAAGGTGATTAATGAAATGGCGAAAGATTTCAAAACTTTGGAACACTTGGAAATGTTAAGTGTGGAACTTAATGGGAAATTGGCTAGACAAGTGAAAATTTCTGGAGACTTAATAGGTAGATTGTATGGCTTAATTGATGACATTGGTGACCGTGTGCATAGGGAAACTTTCCCCTTCCTTACTCCCAACCTCAGATTTAAATCATATGTTAAGGAATGTCCAACACCAGCTTAACGAAAGGTTTCAAAACTTCAAACTACTTCACAAGCACCCAAGCTATTATTATAAACACACAAAATTTATCGCAACCAGGCATAAGAAATCAAGTTTTATAACTATCAAAGTTCCAGTATCTGCTTTTCAAGTTTCCTTTAAAGCTTATAGAACTTTCAGTGTTCCTGTTCCACTTAATTCAACAACACCTCATGGAACGCAGGTATTGGACATTCCTGATGTCCTGGCTATCAGTAATGATAACCATTATTTTGCTACTATGTCAGAGAAGAATTGGCGAAATTGCTATGGTAAACGCTATAAATATTGCCCAATGGAGATTGTCATTTCTCCAATGACTCGGCATTCTTGTCCTGTTCTCATATTTCAACAGGTGAAATATTTAGTTCCAACATACTGTAACTTTAAGTTTGTTCAACATGCAATTAAGCCATCAATATTTCAGTTAACAGAAAACTTACTTATTTCAAATTCTTCCCATATTACATTAAGCTTCAAGGAAACATGGAAGAGAGTGAAAGCTTGTAACTACTGCGTAATGGAAATACCATGCCAATGTTCTGAAAAAACAGACAACTTCTACATGCCACCTATGCTTCACTCATGTGGAAATATCTCTTAATCAGTAAGCAAGCTACACCCTGTAAATTTAGCTACAATATTTCCATAATTCAGAAAATCATAATTACATTTTTGGTGATACTCTATTTGAAACAGCGTTTGACCCCAAAATTCCCCCAATAAAAATATATAACAGACAGTACAAGAGGTTCATAACACGCGATAAGAAGGAACATTTGAATTTGAAGGAAGTAGTAGAAGCCACAAAAAGAAATGAGGAAATTTATGAAAACTCGGCTGATGCACTACTACAAATGATTCCTGCCTCTTCGGATTCTTGGTCTATAATTGTTATGTGCTTAGCAGGAGCAAGTTTATTAACATCACTGGCACTTGCTGTGGGACTTTATCGATTTGTCAGGAAATTGAAAGCTATGTCAATACTCATATTAGCCTTACAAAATGCTGAGGGTTTTCCAGTGAACACAGTTCCACAACAATTTATTTCTGTAACTACACCTGTTACGGAAACGAAAACGATGGCAGCCAATATTTTATATAGTGCCCAAATACCACTATTTATGTCACCATTTACTATATTAATTATTATTGCTGTAATTCTTCTTACTTACTGTATATTCAGAAAGCGAAGAAGCCTGACACTGATTACAATTGAAATAACGATTGGCCAAGATTGTGTGGAAATTCCAATGCAGGAACTTTGCCTGTGTCCGAGTTATTGGCATTTCCGTGGAAGTCAGTACATTGATAATGTTGATGTAATTGGAACTTTAATTCCAAAAGAAGATGTTATTGACAAATCGGCATCTAATATTAAGCGGGCTGCCCGCTTTTATAATTTAGTTATCCTGTTTTGTTGATTTCCCAGACAGTTTCCCCACACTGAACAACAGTAATTTAGGTGTGGTAAAATGTAGCAGTTATAAAATAACCTCTCCTTAACTGGGAGGTTCTTTTTTATTTCTTTTAAACTACCCAGTGGGCACGGTAACATTCATGGAACATTCCAGGAATGCTCCGAGGAACATTCAAAAATGATCCCCTCATAGTTCAGATGAAAAATGTATGAATGTTCAGGTGAGAATGTTCATAGAATGTTCGCAGCTGAATGCTGAATGAATCTTTTGGATTCTGAATGTTGGCTAAACAGTGGAAGTTGTCTTTGCAGTGGAAGAACTCGATTACAGTCAAGTTTTATGATATGAGAAATATCTCAATTTGTTGTTTAGAATATGTCAGATGAACATTCAAGGAATGTTTGAATGTTCTAAATCTTGCAGGAATGTTCATTATTCCTGCATGACATTCAGATCAAAATAGAACATTCATATGACATCACATAAGAACATTCCAGCAATGATAGGATCTAAACATTAGTATACAGAACATTATTGGTCCAGTGTATTCCGACCAACATTCGTATTGCATTCAGGTTATAATTGTGCCCACTAGATTAGGAGAATTCATAACTATTGTGATCAGTTAATCTTCAATTCTGTTTAAATGAAGTTAAAGCTGCCTTTCTATGGCTAGCATTTGTTTTGACCGGTAAAAGACACCAAGGTCATCAAAAAAAAAAAAATTGGTCTGCACCATTTCTTATACAGCTGGTGATGCTGTTGATCTTTACAATAAATAGGGAGACAGATATAATTCTACTCTGCGGAATTCCATCTCTTGGTGATAAAAATCAGAGAAGGATGTCCGCACTCTCACTCTAAATATTCCCTCAGATGACAAGTCTTGAATAAAAAGGGGTTAATGTCCCGTTAGACCCATATCATATGAATCTTTCATAATTCCCTATTTCCAAGTGGTGTCATAGGGTTTTTCAAAATCAAAAAAGATAGGCACCACATATTCTCTTTTTAAACATCACTCTCCTACAAAAGTTTCAAAATGCACAAGGTGGTGCATTGTGCTATTTGATTTCTGGAAGGGACTTTGGACTTCATAACTATAGTGATCAGTTAATCTTCAATTCTGTTTAATTGAAGTTTGAGCTCACTTTCTATGGTTAGCATGTGATTTGACCGATATAAGACACCAAGGTCATCAACAAACAAAGATTGGTCTGCACCATTTCTTATACAGCTGGTGATGCTGTTGATCTTTACAATAAATAGGGAGACAGATATAATTCTACTCTGCGGAATGCCATCTCTTGGTCATAAAAATCAGTGAAGGATGTCCGCACTCTCACTCTAAATATTCCCTCAGATGACAAGTCTTGAATAAAAAGGGGTTAATGTCCCGTTAGGCCCATATCATATGAATCTTTCATAATTCCCTATTTCCAAGTGGTGTCATAGGGTTTTTCAAAATCAAGAAAGATAGGCACCACATATTCTCTTTTTAAACATCACTCTCTTACAAAAGTTTCAAAATGCACAAGGTGGTGCATTGTGCTATTTGATTTCTGGAAGGGACTTTGGACTTCATAACTATAGTGATCAGTTAATCTTCAATTCTGTTTAATTGAAGTTTGAGCTCACTTTCTATGGCTAGCATGTGTTTTGACCGATATAAGACACCAAGGTCATCAACAAACAAAGATTGGTCTGCACCATTTCTTATACAGCTGGTGATGCTGTTGATCTTTACAATAAATAGGGAGACAGATATAATTCTACTCTGCGGAATTCCATCTCCTGGTCATAAAAATCAGAGAAGGATGTCCGCACTCTCACTCTAAATATTCCCTCAGATGACAAGTCTTGAATAAAAAGGGGTTAATGTCCCGTTAGGCCCATATCATATGAATCTTTCATAATTCCCTATTTCCAAGTTGTGTCATAGGGTTTTTCAAAATCAAGAAAGATAGGCACCACATATTCTCTTTTTAAACATCACTCTCTTACAAAAGTTTCAAAATGCACAAGGTGGTGCATTGTGCTATTTGATTTCTGGAAGGGACTTTGGACTTCATAACTATAGTGATCAGTTAATCCTCAACTCTGTTTATTTGAAGTTTGAGCTGACTTTCTATGGCTAGAATGTGTTTTGACCGATATAAGACACCTAAGTCATCAACAAACAGGATTGGTCTGCACCATTTCTTATACAGCTGGTGATGCTGTTGATCTTTACAATAAATAGGGAGACGGATATAATTATACTCTGCGGAATTCCATCTCTTGGTCATAAAAATCAGAGAGGGATGTCCGCACTCTCACTCTAAATATTCCCTCAGATGACTCAGATGAATAAAAAGGGGTTAATGTCCCGTTAGGCATTTTTATATTCAAAACTACCTGTAAATGAGTTGTTTCAATTTCCAGAAATTAAACCTAAAGTACACAGAAACCTAGATGAGATGAAGCCAAAAGGTCTCGATGATATAGGAATATCATTTTTCAAGTTAGGAATGTGTGTTATGACTGAGCCTGTTACCAAGTGCATGGGCACGGTATCATTCATGGAACATTTCAGGAATGTAAGCCCCAATATTCAAAAATGATCCCCTCATAGTTCAGAATGAAAATTGTATGAATGTTTAGATGAGAATGTTCATAGAATGTTCAGAGCTGAATGCTAAATGAATCATTTGGTTTTCAAATATTGTCTGAACATTGGAAGTTGTCCATATGATATAGGATCTGTCTCAATGTCATGTTTATGTATCGTCAAATATGAACATTCGGACCAGAGTACTACCATTACACAAATTACCATAACTGTCACACCAGCTGTGAGGCCGACATTCGAGCAACACAACAGGGTGTATAAACGGCACTGTAAGTAATCTGCAACGTCTAAAGTTGTAGATATAAACAGTTAGTGTTCATATTTAACGATTTCCTTATGTGATTTAATGTACACACGCCGAGAGTGTGTATAAATTCAACAAACTTGTGCCCCTGGCGGATGAAAGTGGAACTCCATTTTGTTTGTGACATAGACGTCTTTGAGCCATAACTGCCAAAATGTGACATGATACGTGCCCATCGCAAATTAACTAGTTGATCTCATACTCTAGAGGCCGACTTTTCTAACAACACTCTCGGTGTGTATAAAAGTCACTTGAATGGATTTGCAAGGTGTCAAAGAATTTATTCAAGTATGTATCTTGCCAATTGATCGATTGAACTTAATTAGTGTGTGCATACACGCCGAGAGTGTGTATAATTCTAGAGTAAATGGCCACGTAGCGGAGGAAATTGGAACGCACCAAATTATGTGACATTTGACCACCGACGTACGCGATGTCACAGTTACATTTAGCGCAGTGTCACAGTCACAGTTTAGCGACAAAATGACCAGTTGGTGTCACAGTGTAGTCCTATACTGTCCAGTTGGACGTCACATGTAACGTCCAGCGACTACAAGATACTTCTCTAACGTTACGGCACGGAGGGTCTATGTGTGTGCGTATGTCTGTTCTTAATAAGTCAAAAAAAAACATTTCTAAGACCGCTTACAAGGACCACGATTTAAAAATATATATATTTGCTTAGAAATCAGAAAATCTTTAAAAAAAAAAAAAAAAAATGATTCCTCAAGATCCTCGTTCACAAAAATATTTTTTAAAAATAAATATTTGTGTTGAGAAGAGTTAATGAAATACTTAGCCAATCACTGCCTCGCTTGTGTAGGCTTGAAAGGAGTGCCCGGCCTTTGAACCAATCAAATTGTTCGTTTTATTTGGAGCTCAGTTTAGGTCGTCAAGTACGCTTATATATACCAGAATTGTTCGTACAATTATGGTACGTACCACGATTGTCCAGTTGGGTATGTACCAGAATTGTTCCTACAATTCTTGTACGTAAGAACTGTAGGAACAATTCATTGCTTTCAAATTTCGTTTGAATCACGGCTTCTGAGTCGGCAGTGTTACCTGCTTACGCACGGAGATGAACGTCGCCAGAAGGCAGTATCGGCGCAGCTTGAAGGAACTTACATGCTTAGATCATCGAGATGACCTAAGTTCCTCAAGCTGCGCAGATACTCCCTTCTGGCGACATTCATCTCTGTGTGTAAATGCGTAAAGAGGTCACACTGCAGAAATTCGAAAAACAATTAATTTAATACCAGAATTGTTCCTAAAGTACCATTCTTACGTACACGAATTGTAGGAACAATTCTGGTACATACCCAACTGGACAATCGTGGTATGTACCAGAATTGTACGAACAATTCTGGTATATATAAGCGTACTGTACGGGCCAGTTTTGACGACCTAAACTGAGCTCCAAATAAAACGAGCGATTTGATTGGTTCAAAGGCCGTGCACTCCTTTCAAGCCTACAGAAGCGAGGCAGTGATTGGCTAACTATTTTTAGTAACTCTTCTCAACATAAATATTTATTTTTTAAAAATATTTTTGTGAATGAGGATCTTGAGGTATTTTTTTTTTTTTTTTTTTTAAGATTTTATGATTTCTAAGCAAAAAAAAATAAAAAAATTTAAAAAAAATTGTGGTCCTTGTAAGCGGTCTTAGAAATGTTTTTTTTGACTTATTAAGAACAGACATGCAAACACACAAGCACACACATAGACCCTCCGTGCCGTAACGTTACGGCCCTATGCTTGTTGCTCTGACGGGCCTCGCCTATACACGGCGAACGGTACGGACAGCCTGAGGGGGGCAAGTCTCTAGCACACACACGCCCAGAGCGTTGCAGGCAGATTGACATGTCACCTACGTCCTAACCAGAACGATCTGATGCTCGCAGACATTCCCGGCAATGTATGTGCGTGTGTGTGTGTTTGTATGCCTGTTCAAGCTGACAGTTCTCCTTAAGGAGCATTATCAGCTATACAGATACAGATACAGATGAATGAAAAATGAATGAAAAATAACACAGGCTAAATTATGTAGATAAAACGTGTATTTATCCGTTGTTCAGACAAGAATGCCACTGCCGGCGCTGCCTCACGCGCGTGTAGTGTGATTGACAAGGCTTCACGAGGGAGGCAGTGATTGGCAACTATTTTAGTAACTTTGCAGAACAAAAAAAAATATTAAAAAAAACAAAAAAAAACAAGGATCTTGAGACAATTTTTTTCTTTTTTTTTATTTAGATTTTCGGATTTCTAAGGAAAAAATAAAAATATATATATTTTTTTCAGTGGTACTTATAGGCTTCTCTCTCTCTCTCTCTCTCTCTCTCTCTCTCTCTCTCTCTCTCTCTCTCTATATATATATATATATATATATATATATATATATATATATATATATATATATATATATATATATATATATATATATATACTTTCTAATCAAAATATTAGATAAATATGAATTTTACACAAAAGTCTAATAAAAAAAATTTATTTAAATATAAGCCTAGCTACTAGACATTACTGTGTGACCAAACTGCTCAACTTACAACATAATGCCGGGCAAGTAGTTAATGATTTTGACTTGCTCAACATATCTATTGACTTGCCCGCTGCAAGTTATGACATATGCTAGAAAGGCATTTCTTGTTTATCATGGATTTAAAGATTTGAAAAGCATTTTCTTGATCAGTTTTGTTGCATGGTTTGCATATTTCTGGGTATTTGGGCCATTCAATATAAATAAAAATGTGTATAATGTTGAAAATCAGCTTGCCTATTGGGCAAGTGAAAACTATAATGTACTTGCTCGAAATCCCTCTTTTCTTCTTAATCTCTTTTTCTTTCAGGACTAGTCTGTCAGCAAGTTCAACTTCAAGGAGTGGGAGCCCAAATGAAATTCCTCCATCTAAGTCCCAATCCGCAAGCAGATTTCGCCTCAACTTTGCTGTTGAATCACCTACTAGAAGTTCTGAGGCACACTCCCCTCAATTCAAGGAAACAGGAAGCCAGTCTGTTCAAAGAGCACATCAAATTCATCCATCTCAGTCCCAATTCACAAGCAGATTTTGCCCTAACTCAGCTATTGAATCACCTACTAGAAGTCCTGAGGCACACTCCCTTCAATTCAAGAAAACAGGAAACCAGTCTGTTCAAAGAGGACAACATAGTCGTCCATCTCAGTCCCAATCTACAAGCAGATTTCGCCTTAACTCAGCTGTTGAATCACCTACTAGAAGTCCTGAGGCACACTCCCCTCAATTCAAGAAAACAGGAAGCCAGTCTTTTCAAAGAGGACATCAAATTCATCCCTCTCAGTCCCAATCTACAAGCAGATTTCGCCTTAACTCAGCTGTGGAATCACCTACTAGAAGTCCTGAGGCACACTCCCTTCAATTCAAGAAAACAGGAAGCCAGTCTTTTCAAAGAGGACATCAAATTCATCCCTCTCAGTCCCAATCTACAAGCAGATTTCGCCTTAACTCAGCTGTGGAATCACCTACTAGAAGTCCTGAGGCACACTCCCCTCAATTCAAGAAAACAGGAAACCAGTCTGTTCAAAGAGGACAACGTATGCATCCATCTCAGTCCCAATCCACAAGCAGATTTCGCCCTAACTCAGCTGTTGAATCACCTACTAGAAGTTCTGAGGCACACTCCCCTCAATTCAAGAAAACCGGAAACCAGTCTGTTCAAAGAGGACAACATAGTCGTCCATCTCAGTCCTAATCCACAAGCAGATTTCGCCCCAACTCAGCTGTTGAATCACCTACTAGAAGTCCTGAGGCACACTCCCTTCTATTCAAGAAATCAGGAAACCAGTCTGTTCAGAGAGCACATCAAAAGGATGACATATTCCCTCTTTCCACTGCAAGTGAGTGATTATGTTTAAAAGTTTTACTTACTTGACGCAAGGGGCTTTTGAAGGCTCTGCCTGTTAACCGTAGGTTATAATTAGAATCAGCCGCAGCCACCACAGATGGCTTTTACTACACAGAAATTTCTTCTACTCCTTTTTGTCATAAATAATCTTTTTGGCAGTGGGGTAATCTATAAAACAGAGCAGCCAAAAAACCAGACTTAAGCGCAATATTGTAAGCATGTATTAACATTATGTCTGGGAAAATTATTCGGATATTTTCGCACCTGATCAATCCCAGCCATTGTCGTTAAAGGTCAAAGTGAATTATGGCAGAGGTCACAACCTGATATTGAAGTCAACGCTGCTATTGAAACAACAGCATCATTGGCCATAACAAAAACTACAACTTGACAAAAGGTCTGTGCGCCAGTCGTTATTTTGGCTCGCGGTCAATTCTCTCCTCTAATTGCCTATGCGCTCACCCTCCCCCCCCCCCCCCCCCCCCCACATACACTTACCTGGCTTTCTGAGCGTCACTCAGTAATTAACTGACTGTACATACAGGCAGTGAAAACAATTTGATTGCATGCAAGAGCTTTGTCGAGTGCTTGCTCTGCAAATTTTATCATTAATATCACAACATGTGTCTTATACATAGGTCGTTGTGGTTGAAAAATATACTATACACCAGTTTGTGAGAACCAAGGATATATAAAATGCAGGAGCTCTGTGTGACGATAACAATGAAACTTATTAGAATCCACTTTACTTACAGAATTTCAACAGAAAGTCCTTTTTCGCCTCACTGATATCAAGATGATGATTGGTGTAACACAGAAGACTGTGGAACGTGCCGATGAAGATGTTGGCAAATTCCACTTTAACCTTTGCAGCTCAATGGAAGAGCCTGATTTGTTAGAAGATCAGCTTTCCAGAAACAGCGACAGAAAGAAATAGTTGGTAAGTTCAATATGTCCTGAGATGCGAAGTTCTAAGTGCTCGGAATGAATGAATGAATGATTTCTTAAAGGCACATCGGCGCACAAAGGCCATTTAGTGCCATAAAAATTGTATAAAACAATGGTCCTTTGTTATTGTTGAAAACAATAACAAAGCAATAAATGAATAAAAATGATCACAAAACAATGAACAACTTCAAAATATAATTTCCGCATAACAGGTTGTTTCAAAAGAAACTACAAATTCTTAAAAGGTTTTACAATCGGTAAAACAGACCAATCTCTTGTAAATAAGATAAAATGCTGTCTGGGGGAACCTTTTCAAAGAGTTCCCTAAAGCTATTTACACTAAAATGTCTATTTCTAGATTCAATAAAATCAACACACTCAAATAAAATATGCTTGACAGTCATTTGACAATCACACGCTGTACATTGTGGAGGATCTTCCCCTTTTAAAAGGAAGCAGTGAGTCAAATGAGTGTGACCAATTCAGATTCTTGTTAAAAACACTCTCCTCACGCCTAATGATACGAGAACCTCCAGGCCAAAGACCCAGCTGTGGATGAATTGCATGTAGTTTATTGTTTACAGCCTCATCCCACTGAGACTGCCATTTGCGTTTTAAAAGGACATTGATGTGTTTTTTAAAATCACCATAAGGAATTGGAACATCTGTGACTCTTCTTGAAAGACCAGCCTTGGCAGCAGCATCTGCTTTTTCATTACCCCTAATGCCAACATGACTGGGAATCCAGTAAAATAAAATTCTTTTCTCTTGGTACTGTACTAGCCAATTGAGGTGTTCCAGTATGTAGAGGACAAGAGGATGTGTCCAGTCTTGGCCCGAAATGGCTTGAAGAGCAGACTTTGAATCAGAGAAAAAAATAAAATTCCTTTCATCATCATCTGCCGTCTCCACCCTATCAAGAGCTAGATAGAGAGCATGCAACTCTGCAGAAAATATAGAGGACTTATCTGGAAGACGTTCAATGGAAGAATAATTATCAATGACTGCTGCTGCTGCAGCCTTGTCATCTGCAACAGAGCCATCAGTGTAGATGAAATCATAATCTCGATAGACATCCTTCACCTCATTGTGCAAACTTATGTACTGAGAAGGATCCGTTTGATCCTTCTTGGCATACGAAAGAGTGAGGTTGACCATAGCAGTTGGATATGTCCATGGAGGAGTTTCAGGAAATTCAAACTTTGCGATGATGTCAGGATAAAAATCCAATTCTTCCAATGATTCCTTAATACGAATACCAAAAGTTGGAATGACTCTTGGTTTTCTACCAAAAAGTTCCACATACTGAGGGTTAAAAATAGTATCATACACAGGGTTATTTGGGTTGGCAGCTATTTTAGTTGCAAATTGTAGAGCAAGCTTTTCTCTTCTAAGGCGAAGAGGGAGTTCATTCGCCTCAACACAAAGACTATCTGCAGGAGAGGTTCTAAAGGCTCCAAGACAAAGCCTCAAACCTTGATTTTGAATAGGATCCAGCAAAGAGATATAAGATTTACATGCTGCTCCGTAGATAAAACATCCATAGTCTATCTTTGAACGAACAAGGGCCCTATATAGTCGTAAAAGAACTATACGATCCCCACCCCAGTCGGTACTGGAAACAACACGCAACAAATTCAAAGCCTTGATACACTTTTTCTTCAGGCCCTTGATATGAGGGACAAATGTCAATTTTGAATCGAGTAAAATGCCAAGGAACTTTGTTTCCTTCTTTACAGGAATGGGGTTATCATAAAGGACCAAGTAGGGATCTGGATGAAGACCCCTCCTTCGACAAAAATGGACACAAACAGTCTTTGATTGGGAGAATTTAAAACCATTATTGTCAGCCCAATCTTCTATTCTATTTAGATGAAGTTGGAGCTGCCTTTCTATAGCGTGCATATGTTTTTATCGATATGAGACACCAAAGTCATCCACAAAAAGAGACTTGTCAACACCATTTCTTATACAGCTGGTGATGCTGTTGATTTTGACAATAAAAAGGGTGACAGATAAAATGCTACCCTGAGGAACTCCCATTTCTTGATCATAAAAGTCAGAGAGGGATGTCCCTACTCTGACTCGAAATTTCCTTTCAGAGAAAAAGTTTTTAATAAAAAGGGGCAAACGTCCCCTGAGGTCCATACTATGTAAATCCTTCATAATTCCATATTTCCAAGTGGTGTCATATGCCTTTTCTAGGTCAAAAAAGACAGACACCACATGTTCTCCTTTTAAAAATCCCTCTGTCACAAAGGTTTCAAAGCGCACAAGGTGATCCATTGTGCTTCTTGTTTTCCGGAAGCCACTTTGGGCTTCCGTGATAAGTGAAAAAGATTCAAGATACCAAACAAGACGATCGTTTATCATTCGTTCCATGGTCTTACAGACACAACTGGTCAAAGCTATCGGGCGGTAATTATTTGGATCTTTGGAGCCTTTTCCTGGCTTGGCAATGAGTATGATAGTGGCTTCTCTCCAGGTAGGCGGAAACTCTCCATTTTCCCAAATATTATTAAAAACCTTTAAAAGGCACTGGAGAGAAGCTTGAGGAAGATGCTTCAAAATCTGATTCTAAGTGCTCGGATGATATATCAAAATATCATAAACTTGATCATTGCGCCACGATAGTAGCACTATCGATAATCAGCGAGATTATCTATAGCAAATCATAATTCACGTCAAAAATAAAACCATATGTAATGATCTGAACATGTAAAAATGCAAGCTAACTACTTACCACAACGCCACTACTGAAAAGGAACTACACTATCATATTAGTTCCTCTATGTAACATCTCTGTATTTGGTTCATTTTCAAGAGTTTTTTCGTCACTTAATTGGCCATGTCAAGTGACCAAATTATTGTTTTTTATCAATAATCTATTGTCATTTGGAACGATATATGGATAATTTTTTCTTGGACAAGTCATAGCACTACTAACTTCACAGACCTGCTAGTTGAGCCAACTGGAGAAAATTAATTAGAAATTAATTCCAAGTTTCTATTTCTTTCCTGATAAAGAGTAAAATAAATTTTTGTGGTGATCCATTTGTATATTCAGCACAAAATATATCTGTTGTTCTCTGGATTTATCAAAATGCTTTTGATTTCAGAAAGAAAAATTGCAGAAAGTAGGGGGCGTCACTCCTAGAGATAATGTCCAACGAGTCATGGAAAAGTAAGTTAGCCCTTAGAATGTTGACTCTGGGCTTGACCCACTTTCCAATGGTAGGCTAGCCGAACGAATGCCGGCCTGACCCGCTCAATCTGTTGTGAAATGTAATTGTTGCACCATATTTTTCCGGGTCAATTGCTGCTCATACTGAGTGGTTATTGCACAAATATAAAGCTCATATCAAGGCGGTTCCAATATCTTTTTGCGAAGTACAAGCAAAGAATGACATCACAGATAACAAATTTGTAACAATGTCACAGCATTTGAAGGGGAGTGCAGGGTCATCTTGTACTTTATGACCTCAATTCTGGTAATACTAAAATTGGTCATTAATATCGAGCTGTGCAAGCATTTAAATCTTTCCTTTGTAGTCATGTAAATATATTTATTCATGATTGGAAGGTTTAATGATTGTGGATTGACACGATTCATATGTGGAAAGCTAGCCTTTTGCGGGATCTCAAAAAATACAAGTAGGCGGCGGCCACTTGCACACTTCAAATGTTAGTTGCCTGGTGCATTATTGTTGTCAATTGAAGCGAAATGATTTTCTCATTGTGCCAATTTTTATTTCAGAATCATGTCTAACAGCGTCATGGCAAAACTGAGCATGTGCGGGGAAAGGGGGAAAGAAGGCATTCAAGAGATATGAGGTGTTTGAAGTTGCCCCAGCCTAGTATATTTAGCAGACATGTATGGTATTTATAAATCATATGTACCGTTATTGATCAAGAAAACCTAATTTGAGGTAAAACACTATCGATGTCAGCTCAAGCAAGTAAGTTGAAGAAATCTTATATTTGAAACACCAAGACCTCATGGATTAGATAACTATTGTAAGAAAGGGGACAGGAGTGCTAAACTATGAGTTGTCTTATTTTGAATGTGACACCATCATCACTGCCTTGAAGTACTAGTGCCTTTGTGGGATGTAAAGAACTACCAAAAGCTGGTCCTTTGCTGCTACACTTTATATATTCTCCTATGTACTGTTATGCAAATTTCGTTAAACATTTAAAAATCATTACATTTATGGTAGCCTTCTTTGAACAACATAAGTAATCCATTCTTGATAAAGGGCCTGTATTTTAGGACCAACTGATGAAAACAAATCATTTTAATTTTGTGCCAGTGAAAAATAAAACGATGATGAAGATTCAGTTCTTTGTTTGTCTTTTTTGTGTATTTTAATACAATGTATATACATTGAAGGTACATTATGGGTACAATATACATACATAGTGCGTACAATGTATGTAGCTTCAGGGCCGCAAAAACAACCAGACTCTTTGGATAGAGTACAACAAGCAGAAGCTTTATTTCTTGTTTGCCTGTGAAACTAAAGAAAATACATAATAAGTTTCTACAATAATACAGTTTTAGAACTCATACAATAGAGAATAGGAAATTCATTATAGAAATACATTGTAGAATTTACCTCTGTAATCCAAGTTTATAGAAAGGGTGTTGCTCTGAGAGCCATTGAGACAGGTGCATGCTCAGGATGGTTAAGATCATGTGTGGCTCAAACTGGTCAGAGAGGAGTCACATGACTGGTCAGTCCTAATTGACCAATGAGAAAAATGCACAGAAAAAAACAAATTTAAATGAGACTGCCATCTGGTGGCAGTTCGGAAAACTAAATGTAAACCATATTCATTACATGGCTCCCTAAATTTGGAACAAATTTCCTATCACATAACACACATTTAGACATATTACAACTGTATTCAAATACGCATATAACAACATTCGCATATAGATATATTGATACCCGTAGCACGCAAGTTTGAACATTTTTAACGCAAATATAGTATCATTACTCAAACATACGCAGATATTTCTCAACTTTAATGAGGATACGCAAATTACTGGCTCCTTGTCGGGGAGAACCCATTATTCCTCATTAGATTCCACAATAAGTACCAATTTGTGAATCGGGCGTTTGATAAAGGACATAGCACGCATTGGTTTACCATTTTTGTCTAAGTTAGAATTACCAATAGCTAGCTTTACCGATCGTACATAGCCATCTTGGCTAGGAAAAGTTTCAATAACTCTTTCGAGACACCATTCACCACGAGGGAGATTTTCATCCTTCACAATAACCACATCGTTAACTTTGAGGTTGCGTTTTGGTTGAACCCACTTCTGTCGTGTTTGTAAGTTTTGCAGGTATTCCCTTCGCCATCTATACCAAAACTCATTCACTAGGTGTTGTACCCGTCTCCACCTTTTTCTCGCATACAAATCTGATTCATCAAATTTACCAGGTGGGGATTGTAACACACTAGATTTCATGGTTAGAAGGTGATTAGGTGTTAAGGGTGTGACCGACAGGTAGTAGTAATAACTCAAAGGCAGTACTAGTAATGACTTCCAAAAGGCAATTTATTTCCAAAGGAAAAGCACTGTAAGGTAAGGATATTCAATTACAAATGCATCACAGTATCACATACATTCATCTTCAATTATACACATTGATACATCAGTATTGAAAAGTAGCTATAAAAGATACAGATTAACAAGTTTTATCCATAGTAGTTACATTGTAATAACAAATGACCAAGTCAAATATAATGATAGTATAGCATAATGTACGAACAGACAATTTACAAGTGTCTATAATAGCTATAACCATAAGTGAATTTATCTAACAAAGTCATATTTATACAGTACTCATAGAACTCATAGTTATACAATACTACAAAGTCCCAATAAAACACTCACCCCTTAATAAAGGAGGCTTTGACCAGTATGAGATGCCATGTAGCAAGGATACATGTGAGGCATCTATAAAGGAAAGAAATACAAAATGCTAAATGACTAAGTCTAGAACAACCAAGGAAAACAACAAATAATCTATTTAACTCTTGCCAAAGTTAAGCATTATTAGCAAAGCTAATAACTTTTATCATTAGAAAAGACAAGAGTGCCATGGCAACTATAATTAATGAAACACCAAGCATTAAATGAACCAGTGTTACTGTAAATATTCAAGATGGCTGCCATTCAAAATGGCTGCCATGACATGACAAATTAATCCAAAAACTCTAAGTGCCCTAAGTATCCAGAAACTAGTCTTCAAACCATACTAAATCTACCCTAAGTACAAACTAACCAAAAAGCATAGAATACAGACAAATATTTCAATGCGTACTTACTGAAAGTGGTGCCAAGATGCTTGTAATACTTGTCAACAGAACTGCTTGCTTGAAAACATGCAGTTTCCCTTTCATATAAGCCTGTTGACAGACTAGAAACACAAGCTGACCACAGATTGGCTGAGCTTGACCAATGCCTGACCTCTGATTGGTCATGGATTGGTCAAACCCAGCAACAGATATACAACCCAGAGAGGATCATGGGAAATATTTATATTTTACAATATGAACACATAACACTTCTTTATTGTACAAAGGAAGTATAACACAGGTCAATTTATATATATGTACAGGATAAGTATATCCAAAGCCCACAATCACCTAAAATGGCACTCCTACTGACCACAAGTACTACCAGTGCAACACCTGTGGTGCTGCTCTAGTACTACCAGTAGGCAGCATCTGACACCACTGCAGTGTCTAAAAATAGAACACCCACTGACCACAGGTACTACTAGAGCAACACTAGTGGTGTCACTCTAGTACAACCAGCAGACAACTTCTAAAGCACTGCAGTGATCAATGTCTATAAATAGATCACTAATCAACCTGTCACAAGGGGTTGAGCGATAAAGGATCGTTTACATTTTCTACTGTAAGGGGCCTGCTGTTTACTATAGCAGC
>OZ012686.1:59590466-59607966 GCA_963942565.1 Maea johnstoni | reverse complement strand
CGAAAAATGTACCTCACTTTTGGTATTAGTAAGTGGGTTAGAAGATTGTCAGGTATTGGGTAGGTTAGAATTCTGTGACTTACACCTATTTCATCACATTCAACCGATTCGCATTCACACACATCCACAACACCTACAATACTCCAACCAAGTGTGGTTCTTTGCGCATAGGGTCCCTCCCCAGGAGGTAATATCACTTCAATAGGGGCAAGAGCAGATGCACAGTCATAGCCAATGAGCAGACCCACCTCGCATGTACTCAAATCCATTAAATTGTGTTTAATTGACTGTAGGTGGGGCCACCTATTGGCCACTTCTGGGGTCGGTATATGAGACCGATTAGCTGGGATCAAATTTCTTGAGTAAACTGTCTCTAGCGAAATAAGATCCTGGCTATCATGTCCCCGCACTCTTAAACCATCAATACGAGATGTTTCAATCACTTGGTTTTTGGCAGACATGGTAGAAAGCAACAATTCTGAACGTACACCCTCTACCGCCAACGCATGACATGTACTGTCAAGTATAAAAGAAGTGTCCGATTGGGTGTCTAATAACGCATAAACTAAGGTTTCCCTTTGAGGGTCACTTTCATGGGACACCCATACTGGCACTACCATAGAACTCAAAGCAGGTCGCGATGACCTTGCAATATTTGTGATTCTCGTATTGACCGATAAAGATTCAACAATAGGTGTATCATTTTCTTGGCATAAGTTTGAGGTAGTCTTTGCTCTGGGATTGGTTCAAATTGAATTATTATCGGACTTTAGAACATCTCCATGAAACATAGTAGGATGCAGTTTGTTGCAAATTTTGCAGTGTGCTCGATTTTTGCATAATTTCGATGTATGTCCAGGTTGAAGACATCCAAAGCAAAGACTATTCTCTTGGACAAATGCCCTTCTCTGTTCCATAGGTTTTGAGAATAATTGAAAGCATGAGTCTACATTGTGTTTCTGTTTACAAAGAGTACACTCTCCTCGATTTTCTGGCACATCAACACTAGTATAAAATGAACTAGAGCTAACTTGTTTTGGTTTAGTTGACCTTACAAATTTAGTAGTGTCTGGTGCTGAATTTTGTTTCAATGCCTGAAACGAGGTGACTGGATGACATGATATGTCAGCCTGTTTAACCACAAACCTCTGAAAATCCCTAAAAGTTGGGAAAGTACCGAACCTTTCTTTGGTATCAGATACAATTTTGCCCCACTGGGGAATCATCCAGTCTGGTAACTTTGTCAAAAGCTTTCGGTTTTCACGATCGTCATCTAAGACCTTGAGACTACTAACCGTTTCCATGGCGATACCGCATTGCCTCAAAAAATCTGAAAATTTGCGCAAGGCTGCACCGTCACGATTTGGAATTTTGGGCCAGTTTTCTAATCGGTCACGAAAGGCATTGGCTATGACATATGAGCTGCCATAGCGATCTTCTAAAAGTTGTCTAGCCTCATCATGTGCTCTAGGTGAAGTTACCAGGAAGTATCCTTCTACTGCCTCCTTGGCTACACCACCTATGTACTTTTTAAGATAATGTATCCTCTCTGTTTGAGGAATTCCCTTCTGATCAATGAGCATCTCAAAGGTTACCTTCCAGTCAGGGTATTTCAAAGGGTCACCCATGAAAATTGTGGGTTCAGGGACTGGAAGGCGGCTAAGATTTACATGATCAGAGAGTAACTTTGTCAGCTCAAAAACCTGTTGATAATTCCCATTTTGACCTTGATTCAAATTTGGAATAAACTGGAATGAGGGATTTGATTGACTGACATGTGAGGTTTGATTGATAGGACCAGAAGTTGTCCCTGTACTCATTACATTTGTGTAAACCCAGGTACTAGATGTTTGAACTCCCGGAGGAATGACACTGGAAGATCTAGGGGTGAATTCTGTAATCGTTGGATTAAGATTGCTCGAAATCCGAGTAGATGGCACAACTGGTATATTTGGAACATCTGCTGAACTGAAATTCACCTGATTGATTTGATCTTCAAGATAATCCTCTAAATGTTCCTGTGAACCATCAGGGGGAAGTTCTACCTTTATATCATCAGCAGGTTCAAAATCTGAAATTGCTTTCAATTTTGCTTGAGCAATATCTAGATCTTTCAAAGCCCTGAGTCTTTCAAGTTCAGCCATTTTGGCACTTTCAGCCTCAATGTATTTCAATTTAGTCTGTAAAACAGCTGCTTCTGAAGCAATTTCTGCTTTCTTTGAGCTGTGAGATTTTGATGAACCAGCAGACTTATGGCTTCGCTTAGATGAAGACTTTTTTGAACTTGCATCAGATTTCTCAGATTTAATCTCTTTAACAGTTTCACTAATTCTCTTGATTCGAGAATAATGCTCTCCTTGAACCTTTCAAACTTTTCATTGTCTGCAGCGTCAGGTTCAGAACATAACTCATTCAAAGATTCATAAACTGACAGTATTTCATCCATTTTGCTCTCCAATTTTGTTCTTTCTTGCTTCAATAAGTTAATATCTGAAGTATCAGAGAGCATCGTTTCCATCTGAACTCGCATATTTACGCCAGGTTATGATTCCTACTCTAAGGCTCTTGCGCGTTTCTAAAATTCTGTACTGTAAACCTTTCTCAGTAGGTATTCTGGCCCTCCTTTGGATGCTTGTGGCGCCACCTTCAACCTCTACCCTATCAATATTACCAATAGGGTGGGGAAGGGCAAAAGCACCATCCTCAGTCACAGGGTCACTCATTGTCAACAACAGTTCAGTCTGAAAGGCCGAATAACTGCTAAACCTTTCACTAACAATAGGTGCTACAAAGGCACTAAATACTAGTAGTATATAAGCATACATTCATGCAGAGATACATAAAAAATCATTCAAAGTCTCTCACCAATCCAGTGGAATGTTCTTGTTTGTATGACATTGTCTATCTTGATACGAAGAGAAGTCACCACTTGAAGATATATTCACGCAGGGTAGAAACGCAGTAGAAACGCATGCACAGGGTAACTCACTCAGGGTAGTCTCTTGCGCAAGGGAAAAAGCACCAGTCTGTCACGCAGGGTAGAAAAGCTCCAGTCATTCACGCAGGTATAGAAGAACGAGAAGAGTTGAAGACCAGGCAAGTATGACAGTCTTGTAGAGTTTCACTGTAGCTTCAGGGCCGCAAAAACAACCAGACTCTTTGGATAGAGTACAACAAGCAGAAGCTTTATTTCTTGTTTGCCTGTGAAACTAAAGAAAATACATAATAAGTTTCTACAATAATACAGTTTTAGAACTCATACAAATAGACATATGAAATACAATGGAGAATAGGAAATTCATTATTGAAATACATTGTAGAATTTACCTCTGTAATCCAAGTTTATAGAAAGGGTGTTGCCCTGAGAGCCATTGAGACAGGTGCATGCTCAGGATGGTTAAGCTCATGTGTGGCTCAAACTGGACAGAGAGGAGTCACATGACTGGTCAGTCCTAATTGACCAATGAGAAAAATGCACAGAAAAAACAAATTTAAATGAGACTGCCATCTGGTGGCAGTTCGGAAAACTAAATGTAAACCATATTCATTACAATGTATATAAATTGAACGTACAATGTATGTACATTGTATGTACGAGTCTGTATGTACATTGTACGTACTAAGCCGTACGTCCAAAAAACTTTCATTCCGAATGTTATCCGTACCAAGTCCGTACGTACGGGCCTGTACGTTCAATGTACGTACATTGTATGTACATTTGCCCGCTGGGAAAGCAAGGACCTCTCCAATCTCTTACCCGATAAATATCGTGGGATT
Organism: Maea johnstoni; assembly: GCA_963942565.1. Taxonomy (NCBI): domain Eukaryota; kingdom Metazoa; phylum Annelida; class Polychaeta; order Spionida; family Magelonidae; genus Maea; species Maea johnstoni. The sequence continues at coordinate 59,604,189 of OZ012686.1, read as the reverse complement.
ACCCTCTTATCTACCTACAACAAACTTTTTGAAATTTTACTGTGGCATAGAATGAAGAGATGGTGGACTGACGAAAAGGTTGTGTCTGACTTGCAAGGTGCCTGCAAAACTGGACACTCCTGCATACATTCCGCCCTCATCCTACAGGAGGTTTTGGCCACGTCGATGGATAACAACAATCACTGCATTGTTGCATTCTTTGACGTGTCTAAAGCATTTGATAGTGTCTGGATGGATGGTCTCTTCAAACAGATCTATGATAGAGGAATTGAAGGCAAAACCTGGCGTCTCTTGTATAGGAGCTATATTGATTTTCAGTGCTGTGTGAAGTTAGAGGGCCGGTACTCTGACTGGTACCATCTTTTTTGTGGAATCCATCAAGGTGTATACATGTCATTGTTGAAATATACAGTTTTTATCAATTCCCTTCTGGAACAGCTGAAAAACTCTCAGTTATGCTGTAGTTTTTCCTCCTCCCCATGTATGCCGGTGGGATATGCTGACGACCTAGCGGCCGCTTGTTTGAGCAAGAACAAAATGGACCGAGCCACGCTAAAAAGAGTGGGATCCTTGTCTTTGGTGAGACTGTTTACGCCAGTCTATTGAAAACGGACGACCTTAGACTAAAAGGCCAGTCTAGGACCGCGAGACTATGCTCCTATTCAGTTTGCATGCAGAAAGAGATGAGATGTTTTTGTTTGAGATATGCAATAAACATGAAAAATCAAATTTCAAAAAGTAGGATGTATTGTTTGTCAAATACCCTTTGTGTTCTGTCTAAGTAAAAGCAGTATTTCTCTTGGAAATAAAAGTTTCTGATGTCATTTTTCACAAAATGTAAAAAGAGAATAAAAGACTCAAACGCCTTACTAGCTGAGAGTGATGGGAAACATTCAAACTTAGAAACTAGGGTTGCTTAAAATGTTTTTCAACTTCGAAGTGATTGCAGTGAATTAAAAAATGTACTGCCACCTTTTTGAAGCAAACAGAAATACTATGAATAATTAATCAAAATGAATTGATGGAAATCTAGCTTAAAAACACATTTGCTAATTTCAGGCTCACCTGAACAACTAAAATCGTAACTGAGCATACCATGATACATATAGATAGTATGTTGTTATATATGGACTATTTCAAGAGCGTTTGAAAACACCTTTAGTGGCAAAAATGAAGTATATCAATACTTAAAAAAAATAAGATACGTTTTATTTGTGTTTAGATATATCTACCTACCAGGCATATATTGACAATAGCCTTTGTTACATCTAAAGTTATAGTAACATTTACATGACGGATTGACATTAAAATATCTTAACCAAATCTAACCAAAACTACCCTATATATGGCGCACTTTATTCAGAATTTAGCAAGAAAACAAGATGATTTGTAGAAAAGACATACTCAAAGAACACTTTATGAGAAGCATTAACAATTGGAAACAATAAAAGTTAGTAAACAAATATTTCCTTAAAGGGATAGTGAACCAGTGAGTCATTACATACCCTAGTGGAAGAGCTCGTGTAAAGGTTTAAAATGAACCCTAATTTACAGTCTACAGCCTTTATCGAATAATATCGATGTTTAGTCTACCCTTGGTACGTCAGCTTTAAGCTTTTGTTACTGTATGGAAACAATGAGTATATCATGTGTATAGATTATGTTAACGCTTATTGGTGTCTCATTCTAATACCAATGAATGAATCACTACAGGCTTGCTCTTATACCATTGAAATACATATATTATATATATTGTGTCTGTAGTATATATATATATATATATATATATATATATATATATATATATATATATATATATATATATATATATATATATATATACATACATATATATATATATATATACATACATATATATATATATATGTATATGTATGTATATATATATATATATATATATATATATATATAATATATATATATTATATATATATAGTGCGCACATCTCCATAGGAGATGTCGAGACACTAAATTCTGAAACGTTTTATATGACATATAATGTAGCACATGCAAGTTCACGTATACTCATTCTGCATAAAAAGAGAGTTGATAACGTCGCATTAGACGTTTTTCTTACATGAGAAACGCCAAATCCCTGTTTGGTATGTATGCACGCCCCCTATTATCAACACACGATATTACAACGTCAAATCACAGTGTCATGTTACATAGCAAAGTTGGTGTGGAAACACACTACAGCATTATCCTTTAAAATGACATCACGCATGTCATCCTCACAACATAACGATATTTTAAACATTTAATGATTAAGTAGTCTTAGATAGTTACCTACACCATTATGGCCGCTGTGGCATATGACGTCTTAGACAAAGGTAATGTCAACATTCGTTGTTACAAACTGTCGTGTACTGTTAGATATGTTTGAGGCACTGAGAAAACATGCCCTGTATGACTCATTTCGTGTCACTTTTGTAATGAAAACTTTATACTACCTAACGTGTGTGATGGTACATATACCAGAACGCCATCTATCGTTAGCTTACATAGTTAGATTTTCCATTTATACATGTATTGACATTACAGTGATTTCTCATATGGTACATAGTTTAGTGTCTCGACATATTTTCATTAAAACACGGTCCCGATTGATTTATGCAGGGGTTACCTCCAAATATGAAACAAACAATATATTCACCATGTTTTAATTTCGATTGTTTTCCATGGCTCTCCCTTGATCCTTATCACTTGAATTTTAACAGCGGAGGTTTGTAAGTTTTCGGCCTTATTAGAAACTGAAGCATAGAAATTTAAGTGAAATATATCCAGATAGGGCCCCGTTGAAAGAGGTACTGGGAGGACAGTACAATTACAGAGAAGGGGGAGGCAAGTGTTGCGGCAAGGCGCTTAAGGCCGCAGGAGGAGTAGAAGTTGTCGATGTAATAAGGATCCGTGCGCCCAAAAAGTGAGTGGCGGGCGCACGGATCCAAGCCCAAAGTGCAGGTGGAAGGTACATGGGATTGGATAGGGCACTGATCAGCACGTAGAGATGTGTGAAAGGGCAGATAGAAGGTAAATGGGTGGGAGTTGCATAAAGTAATAGTCATGTGCCGCAAGTGTGCATGAAAGTGACAATACCAACGTCATAGGGAACTTAATGGAACATTTCCTTCATCAACAGATATAAATTAATACTTACACCCATTAAACTTCACAGAGCTCAATTTTTATATGAAGGCTAGGCATTACTTACATTCATTAAACTATAGATTTTCTCGAAGAAATTCCTAACTTCACAACTGTGGAAATGTTTATTATAACCAGGGAATTTCATACACTAATCAAATCGGGCCTTATAGCGAACGCCAATTCAGGCAGACCTTCTCTCTGGGATCAGTGGATTTGACCAACAATTCATTTTAGTAAAGTGAAATAAAAATAATAAAAATATAGATATAGTTATTTGGAGTAGGAAATGTTTCAAAGTGCCAGACGAAGGACTGGGCAGGAAAAGATGATACTAGTTGCGGTCAGATGGATTCGAACCCGCAACCTCTTGCCCTGCAGGCAGGCGCTCTAGCCACTAAGCTACGGCGCCATCTGTATGACAGCTAGGTTTGAAAAGAGAGCTATATTGATGAAATCCCGTAACTCTATTTTGGGTCGTTCCTTGCATTTCGAGTTTAGTCCTGTCATTTACGTGAGTAAATCTTTGAAAAAGACCGCCAGGCCACTTTTATCAATGACCCCACATATTTACATAAGGCCCGAAACTGATTATGACCTACCTACCTCATGCGAGCCAGTAAAATAGCCAAATCAAATCTGGCGCCTGTTATCTGACTACTCCAAACCGGCTCGGGATAGCCGGAATGACGTTAGAACCCAATAAGGAGCGCCAAAATAGCTGAAAAATTGTATTTGATCTTTTAATCTAATGCCTTTTCAAATAGATAAAGAATAATGATTATATCAATACGCCTTTACATGTCGTTAACTTTATGGCATCGCCAGTTTCGCAATCCAATTTTCCTAGTGTTATGAACTTCCTATCCTGGGGTTCAATTAGTTACATTTGCCGCCGTTTCACTTTGTGGGGGCGCTACGCGCTGCATGAACATTAGCGTCCAGTCCAGAGAAACTTTATCAATATTTTCCTTTAGTCTATTTATATTGAAATATCATTTTGAAATTGTTCAAAGGTCTGAGGACTAAATATTCTTACGAATAGTGCATTGGTTTTTCAAAAGAAACTAAGTTCTTCAAGTGTTAATGAAACACAGGCGAGTCTGGAGGAACTGCACTAAAATATTCCTTCAAGGTTTTCACTTGGAAATGTCATCATCCACGAGGAATAGCTCTGATCCAAAAGAAATCCATCAAACTGATACCTTGAGGAATGTGTCGCCGGTCGTGTCAGTTTCAGCGAATTTTGCGGCGTGCGTAGCATATTTGCCCAGCTTGCTGCCGCGACCTCTATCGGCAGAATATGGCAAAGAATGACAATCCAAGACATTACGGACAACAAAGTAGACATTTGTAACTGCATTTGAAGGGAAATGCAAAATCATTATCCTTTGAAGTCATACTGTATTACGTGTGCCGCTTTGCAAATATAAGATATACAGACAAAAGACAAAGGCAACTTTTGTCAGACAAAAGTATCTTTTGTTGGACAAAGTACTTCTGTCATGACAAAAGTTGCTTTTGTCAACAAAAGTTACTTTTGTTGGACAAATGTTACATCCTAGAGTTCTGTCTCGACAAAATTGCTTCGGTCGACAAAAGTATGGATGTAACAAACGGCGCCCCATACCTTGCAGGGAAATAATAGCATGCTCGCTTTACAGGTTAATATGCGAACCTAGTTGCGGTGTATCAACTAAACCATCATGTTCAACAAAGTATCGCATATTTTGCTATAGTGTTATAAGCAATGAGATGTATTTTACCTCTAAATGTGTCGGTCTGAATTATTTTAAAACAGGTATTAAAAGCAGGAGCCAAAGTCTCTACATTTCTTGATTGGAGTGCATTATTTGAAAAGTCCAGTTTGAAAATTCTAATAAAGAAATTGGTGTTGCTGTTCATCTGCCTAAAATTAGAAATGAGTAAATTGGCTTTTTCTGGTTGTCATGCGGATAGTCAGAAGGACTACCAAAGCTCATCTACACTGCAGAAAAGGTGTACCATCATCATCTAAAACAGAAATCCAACTGTTCATGTCTGCATTACATATCTACGTCGTACCCTCATCTTCTAAAACAGAAATCCAACCAGTGTCAATACGGATGCGTGTGATCCTTTACTATAGGACTTAGATGTGTAATGTGCCTCTCACCATACAGAATAAAGTCCGCTGAAACCTGACATTGCATGCCATATCTAGCCCATTCTCAATTTCAACTGAGGATTTGACACATACCTGAGCGCCGAGAATTCTTAGGCTGCTCTAAATGGCGTTGTGATTTCATTGGGGCACTTCTTAGTAGGAAAAGACCAGAAAGATGAACTGACACCGCTGTTCTAATTAACTGCTTTCAAGACGTGAAAATAGACACGCGTCTTGATGAATTTGTCTCAACTGATGGGCAATCTGATATAGTACAGGTAAGTATGTTCATCTCGATTATATTGCCGGATGTCCCATAAACCGAGATCAATGCGCATATGGGGTACTTTTGAAACGTGAAATAAAGGTTGTCTGTAACATATCTTCCTCTGCTTCCAGCTCAGACACTATTTAAATCAGTGATGGAAGCCTTGCTGATGGCATTATTTCACCAATCATCCCATACCATATAAAGGTATACTTTTAGTTCACTTTTAGGCAGTGCCGCCAATGGGCGGATGTATACGAGGGGAGGAGTGAATATTATTTTGTGGTGTTAACATGTGTAAAATGTTCCAACTGTGGCTGTAACGTGAGGATTTTAATACACTTTTATTTCGGTAATTCGCTACTCGCTGTCATTCTGTAAAAGATATATGCGGATATACAATACAATAAATTGGTTTCTAAAGTGCTGCTGTAATTGGCGAACCTCTGGGTTCACTGTATTCATGCTGTGAACAACCGATCATGTAGTAGTCGTTAAGTAGACTCCTAATGGTGGAGTGAGGGTTGACATGGAATGGAAGACTCCAGCCCACCACTAATGGCTGTATGTTACAAGAAAATACAAAACACGACTTTTAAACTAATGTAACTATTTAGAAATATATGTGTGTGTCTGTATCTATCTACATGCCTACCTACCTACATACGCATATCTATATCTATATCTATCTATCTATATATATCTATATATATATATATATATATATATATATATATATATATATATATATATATATATATATATATATATATATATATATATATCTCTCTCTCTCTCTCTCTCTCTCTCTCTCTCTCTCTCTCTCTCTCTCTCTATATATATATATATATATATATATATATATATATATATATATATATATATATATATATATATATATATATATATATATATATATATATATATATATTGCGGTCACTGTCACTTTGAATAAAAGGATATACTATTTTTGGTAATATTTCATTTAAATATTCTTTCGATAATAACGGGGTGGTTGTGGGCTGCAGACGGGATAGATGATCACCTTTTGTCTCTAGAATTTAGTTACATTGACCTATTTCTTCACCTGACGTGCGGTCGCGTGTCCTACCAAAATATCATACCCTAAATCCCTTGAATTGAGTCCTTCTGGACCTCCCGAGGCGGCTGACAAAGTAAATGTCCACTGCAAGAACCTTGATCTTTGACCTCGTTTTGCATGACATAATCCAAAATTATCGTGTGTGGGAGCTGATGATAAATTCGTTATCCTTGTTGTGAAAATGGTTTACGGCCAATATATGCATCCAGTCAGGGATATCAAATTAGGCCTTACGGCCTCATGCGATAGCGTTGGCTTCTCGCAGACATCTTGCTGTCCGGGGGGGGGGGCGCTTCGGTATTTAGGGGGTACATACGCTCGTTATCAAAATTTAAAGATATCCCTAAAGCACTGGTTTCAGGCCAAAAAAGCACCCTCATTTTTAAAAAACGCTGACTTTTTCCAGTAAAAAATTACCCCTTCTTTTATCAAAACACTGACATTGGGTGAACAGGAACACGCATTGATGTCATAATTCTTTGCCTGTTTAGCGGCAGCAGACTCAGAAGCCCAGTCACCTCGGGAGTCACTCGGCGTCAGAGCCGTGGATATTTCGTGGATTGTAGGGGGATTTTCACTCCCCCCCCCCCCATACTTTGTACCTGGGTACAAAAAAGACTGTGATCTTTTGTTGCATGCTGATGATTCGGCTCTTTTGATCAGAGGGAAAACATCATTGATATTGAACAAAAGCTCAGCGAGGAACTTGCCAAATTAAATGTGTGGTTGATGGACAACAAACTTTCACTCCACCTGGGAAAGACAGAGTCTCTCCTATTTGCCTCAAATAGGAAGTTAAAACAACAGAAATTTCTAAGAATCTCATGTAATGGTATCAAAGTGGGAGGGAAAGAGGTTGTAACATACCTGGGCGGTCAACTAGACCAAGACCTGTCAGGAAAATCTATGGCTCAGAAAATCATCCATAAGGCTAATGCCAGTCTCAAATTCCTTTACAGAAAGAAATTGTTCCTAAATCAGTAATGCAGAAAAACTGTCTGCATGGCAATGATTCAGCGGAGAATAGACTACGCCAGCAATTTCTATCACCACGGTCTACCAAAATTCTTACAGAGTCGCCTACAGGTCGTACAAACCAAATGATTAGATATGTTTTAAACTATTCAAACAGAACACACTTGGTAGCCAATGACTTTAATGAGGTTAAGTGGATGAGCATTAAAAACAATAAAATATCTGGCCGCAAGCTATGTATTTAACTGCATTGATGAACAGGCTCCAGAGTACCTTCAACTTTTTGAAAGAGTAAATGAATCCCATCACTATAACACCAAACACCGTGCTAATGCTCTGATTTTACCAAAGGTTGGTTCATATGGTATAAAGTCCTTCCACTACATAGGTGCCAAAATCTGGAACTCTTTGCCAGACGAGATCCAGACTACGTTCGGTAAAATCTCTTTTTAAAGTGAGATGCAAAAAACATTTCATGTCAGTTCTCTCTGAGTCATAAGAAGAAATTCATCAATTCTAGTCCGAACGTTTGTATTATACTATATGATATTGTTGTTATGTCAATCTTGAGCAGTGAGGTTGATCATTACATGTGATGCCATTGGACTCTGGGGAAGGGGAAGGAAGGAATTGGGTTTTACGTCGCTTTCAACAGCTTAGGTCATATCGCGACGAGATAGAAACCCGGAACCGGGAAGAAATTCCCTACTCTTCACGAATAGTTCCAATGGGTATTTCAGTTGCAGACGGACCAAAGACAGCCCTCCACAAGGCCGAACATTTATATGGCGACCAGGCCAACCCGCTTGGGGATCCAGCGGAGACTCGAACCTGCAAACTCACGCTTGGGAGCCAGGCGGGGAGACTGGGACCACTATGGAAATAAGTTTCTAACTTTTAGTGTATATATCCTGTGTCTGGTTAGAATTATATTGCATAGCAGTTAATGACTCTCCATCTAGTCACCGTTATATATGATTTTTTGTGCCAAATGCTATGTAATACACATCTTACTAGACCGAATAAAATCAAATCAAATCACCCTTCTTTTACAAAATCGCAGATCTGCGGAGGTCTTAAAAAACACCCCTTTTTCCGCGAAATACGTAACGTGGGTGCTGCCCCCCTCTGTACCTGAGTGCCCCCGCACCCCCCTGGGCTTGCTGTATATCATTTTCACAAGGGTAACTAGCGATATTTTCATCGGGTTCCACTTTGACAGAGAGCAAAATGCATATTACCTATGCAAATCTAACACTTTTTTCTATATGGTATCATGTAATATCTGTATATACTACTATATGCTATCACCCCCCCCCCCCCCCCCCTCCTCTTCCAGTGTGTGGCTTGAGCGCTCGCCGGCGGCGGTCGGGCGTGCGAGGGGTTAACGGTAATAGCCGGCCGCTGCATTATAATATTGATAGATAATTCAGGCGTCTCGCTGGCTTGTGCAGCAGTAGCAGCAGCAGCAACCACAGCAGTGGTAGCCGCAGCAGCAGCAGTCTTGAAGAATCGACGAGGAACACTGCTCCTCCACCTCAGACTGCTCTCTCATTGTGGTAGATGAGGCAGCAGTACGTAGACAGGCAGCAGTGCCGGCATACAACAACTACACACTACTACTTCTACTCGTGCCGCTACTGCGAAGCATGCTCTCTCTGCCTGCCATAGCAGCAGAAGCATATCCTCGCTGGCGCAAATCTGGACACTACTGGCCATCCACTCTAAAGCCTCTGAGACTACGTGCCGCCACCGCTGAGATTTAAGGGAGAGCGGGGCCACTACGGGCAGCATGCACCGCTAGGATTTCTCTGTTATTCTGGCCACGACCCGGCACTAACCATCCTTCCATCCCTCCGTCGCTGAGGAGCGTGAGTTGACGTACGTGCGTGCGTGCGTGCGTGCGGCAGCGGCGAAGGCTGTGTTCTTTAACTGGCAGCAGCAGCAGCAGCGGATCGCCTCATCCTCCTCGCAACAAGCATCACACAGGAAGACAGGTGAGAGCAACATTCTCTTTCTTCTCCATGCGACTGCCGGCTGCTGCTGCAGTCTCCCAGCTTCATAACAAGCTCATCAGGCTTCCATGTTCTCAGTGTAGGTAGCGAATATAGGTATAGGTGGGCGCACATCTGCACAAATCAGAGGAAACCGACACTAATGATGAGATGTGGTTAGCTGACATGTAGATGTACTCAGTGTTTGTTTAATAGTAAGAGGCCGATTGTTGATTTAGCTGAGAGTAGTGGGCAACAGCGATGGTAGGGGTGGGTCCAGGGCTAGTCCAGGGGGGGGGGGGGGGGTGGTGGTATAAGCTTCACTTCAGAGTGCTCACTTACAGAATGAGGAATGAGTGTGGAAGCTGGGAAGAGCCAAAAGAATATATAATCTATGATAGATCATTTGGCATGAATTGTACTGAGATCCCCCCCCCCCCCCCCCCCCCGCCGCACTAAAGGAAGGAAACAATACCATCTCAATACTGTCATAGATGAAGTAAAGAATGGATCAGTAGCGAGAGACCAATTACTATATAATATTGGGCAATTCGTTGAGGGTCTGTCAAGATTGACCGGCTGGTTTCATATCCACTTGTTTTTATTTATCTAGGCATCTATCTACCATTACATGCTCTCTCTCTCTCTCTCTCTCTCTCTCTCTCTCTCTCTCTCTCTCTCTCTCTCTCTCTCTCTCTCTCTCTCTCTCTCTCTCTCTCTCTCTCTCTCTCTCTCTCTCTCTCTCTCTCTCTCTCTCTCTCTCTCAGCCAGCCCACCACCAGCAGCAGCAGTCAGTGCACTGTGTACATGACACACACATCACCCCCTGTAGTGGTTACCTAAAGCTAGGAAATGAACGTCAGCCATGCTGAAAGGGATTACCATCGATTTCACTTGGCAGCCGCTGCTGCCTGATCAGCTGTGGACGGAGCCCAGGCCGCCACACAAACATGCTAGCTAGTATCACTGCCATGTACAAATAGATCCTACCGTGTTCTATCTTATAAACCAACTACCGTATTCTCTCAGATAAGCTGTGCAGCCCAGGCCGCACAAACATGCTAGCTAGTATCACTGCCATGTACAAATACATCCTACCGTGTTCTATCTTATAAACCAACTACCATATTCCCCCTGGAGCCCAGGCCGCACAAACATGCTAGCTAGTATCACTGCCATGTACAAACAGATCCTACCGTGTTCTATCTTATAAACCAACTACCGTATTCTCTCTGATCAACTGTGGAGCCCAGGCCGCACAAACATGCTAGCTAGTATCACTGCCATGTACAAACAGATCCTACCGTGTTCTATCTTATAAACCAACTACCGTATTCTCTCTGATCAACTGTGGAGCCCAGATCGCACAAACATGCTAGCTAGTATCACTGCCATGTACAAACAGATCCTACCGTGTTCTATCTTATAAACCAACTACCGTATTCTCTCTGATCAACTGTGGAGCCCAGATCGCACAAACATGCTAGCTAGTATCACTGCCATGTACAAACAGATCCTACCGTGTTCTATCTTATAAACCAACTACCGTATTCTCTCAGATAAGCTGTGGAGCCCAGGCGGCACAAACATGCTAGCTAGTATCACTGCCATGTACAAACAGATCCTACCGTGTTCTATCTTATAAACCAACTACCATATTCCCCCTGGGGCCCAGGCCGCACAAACATGCTGGCTAGTATCACTGCCATGTACAAACAGATCCTACCGTGTTCTATCTTATAAACCAACTACTGTATTCCCCCTGGAGCCCAGGCCGCACAAACATGCTAGCTAGTATCACTTCCATGTACAAACAGATCCTACCGTGTTCTATCTTATAAACCAACTACTGTATTCTCTCTGATCAACTGTGGAGCCCAGGCCGCACAAACATGCTAGCTAGTATCACTGCCATGTACAAACAGATCCTACCGTGTTCTATCTTATAAACCAACTACCATATTCCCCCTGGAGCCCAGGCCGCACAAACATGCTAGCTAGTATCACCATGTACAAAAAGATCCTACCGTGTTCTATCTTATAAACCAACTACCGTATTCTCTCTGATCAACTGTGGAGCCCAGGCCGCACAAACATGCTAGCTAGTATCACTGCCATGTACAAACAGATCCTACCGTGTTCTATCTTATAAACCAACTACCGTATTCTCTCTGATCAGCTGTGCAGCCCAGGCTGCACAAACATGCTAGCTAGTATCACCATGTACAAACAGATTCTACCGTGTTCTATCTTATAAACCAACTACCGTATTCTCTCTGATCAGCTGTGCAGCCCAGGCCGCACAAACATGCTAGCTAGTATCACTGCCATGTACAAACAGATTATACCGTGTTCTATCTTATAAACCAACTACCATATTCCCCCTGGAGCCCAGGCCGCACAAACATGCTAGCTAGTATCACTGCCATGTACAAACAGATCCTACCGTGTTCTATCTTATAAACCAACTACCGTATTCTCTCTGATCAGCTGTGCAGCCCAGGCCGCACAAACATGCTAGCTAGTATCACTGCCATGTACAAACAGATCCTACCGTGTTCTATCTTATAAACCAACTACCATATTTTCTCTGGTCAACTGTGAAGCCCAGGCTGCACAAACATGCTAGCTAGTATCACTGCCATGTACAAACATATCCTAATGGTGTTCTATCTTATAAACCAACTACCATATTTTCTCTGACCAACTATGGAGCCCAGGCCATGCACACAAACATGCTAGGTAGTATAACCATGTACAAATAGACCCTACCCTATATTCTATGTTATCCCTTCAAATGCTTAGGCTATTTTCATCCAAAACACTCTGACGCAAGGAATTTTGAAAACTATATAAAACCTGTCATGTTGGTATTCATTGGAAAGCTCTTGCGGAGTACTCTCAGATGAATACCAATGTGCCAGGGTTCCGGTCATTTCTCAGCTTTTTTGCATCATTTTGTATTGGCCAAGTTAGCCAGCAGCAGCATAAGGGTTTGAACCGCTGTATTCACTACCATGAACAGATATGGCTTAGATGACCAAACACAAGTGGATTCGAAACCGGTCAACCTGAACATGCTAGCCTCAACCAGTGTCAACTAATTGCCGCTAATAGGCCAAAAATTGGTGCTCTGGGCACCCCCAACTGGTGGTGGAGATAAGGTTTCTCCGTAATGTTATCGATGCGAGAGCCCTGATTGGTCATTGTTCCCACGTGACCTCGCGCTAATGGCCTATCTGGTACTCCTGGCATGAGTCCAGCACTTAACTATAGTAATTGACCTTTCACTACAATCCATTCTTTTCTTCATCCAAGGATATGGCCACTACCATATTCTCTCTTATATACCACTTTTCACTACTATGTACAAATATTAACACCTTCCATATTATATACCACTTTTCACTACTATGTACAAATATTAACACCTTCCATATTATAAAATACTGCTTTTCACCAGCATGTACCAATAGCACCTACCATAGTCTACCATATATACCACTCACCACTACTGACCAAGAACAGGTTGCCTGCAATGAGTTTGAGGTTGCTGCAAGCCTGTGGGCTATGTGTGATTTCTTCACTGCTTCATATTAAGGTGTGTGGCTCTAGATAAGATGTCACTTCTAGGACTATGATGACCATGTGTCTCCGCTGACCACATCACAATATCCTGAAAGCTGAGGCTGCAGGAGTTCCTTAAAGCTTACAATATAAGTTCAGTGGACTCTCTAAAGAGGAATGGCATCCCCCATCCTCTCTCAGTTCAAGTAGGAATATTTGCATGTGAGCCAGCGGGACAACCTGACCACTCTTGGTGATATTTGTGTTGACAGTCAGATATCCACTCTTGGTAATATTTGTGTCAGTAAGATATTGGTAGTGGGTTCCTGACTGCCAGATAGGTACACAGTGAAGATTAGCAACATCTACTAGAAACTAAAACCCTAAATCTCAGTCCCTACCTTAAGAAATTAACAATTTTGGAATTTCAATTTTAGTCACTATTTATGCCAAATTTGAGTTAATTCATTACTGGGCAGTTGTAAGTGGTGGACGAAACTTAAGAG
>OZ012686.1:59582179-59590266 GCA_963942565.1 Maea johnstoni | reverse complement strand
TAAAAAGTATTTTTGTTGGAATTTCTTTATCAAAATTGTCAGGCCTGTTTTAGCCGCGGGTGAGCATTAAAGGGTTAACACACATTTGGCAGAGCTGAGCTCTCAAGACGCCAGACTGTGGAGATTGTGTAATATCATTACCAGGACTTGCGTAGTGTGGGGGTAGGGTTATGGAAGGGGGAGGGGGGAAGATCAATATTGTCCCCCAGCACTAACACCACCAAATCTCAAGACCTGCAGGGTTTCCCTGCTGAGTCCCCTCCAGGAGAACCCTATTGAGGCTACCAGGACTTGCCTAGTGTGGGGAGGGTGGAGGAGTGGGTAGGGGGCTTTGATCAATATTGTCCACAGCACTAACACCACCAAATCACAAGACCGGCAGGGTTTCCCCGCTGAGTAGCCTCCAGGGGACTCCCATTGAGCCACCATTGTGTGGTGCTGATTAGAGGTTCAGCGTTTGGATGACTTTGTGGCAATCATTCTCACTCACCTGAGAGGAGGCCACACATCACAGGTGGATCTAGCCTGCCATCAGAGGGAGGAAGCTAGCACAGCAGGAGAATCCTTTTGAGAGACCATTGTGCGCTACCAGGACTTGCCTGGTGTGGGTGAGGGTGGAGGCCGAGTGGGTAGGGGCTTTGATCAATATTGACCCCACCTAACACCACCAAATCACAAGGCCCTCCTGGGGACTCCCATTGAGCCACCATTGTGTGGTGCTGATTAGAGGTGCAGCGTTTGGATGACTCTGTGGCAATCATTCTCACCTGAGATGAGGCCACACATCTACAGGTGGGAGGTCCTTTATGACAGGTTATCTCTTCAGGCAGGAGGTCCTTTATGACAGGTTATCTCTACAGGCAGGAGGTCCTTTATGACAGGTGGTCTCTACAGGCAGGAGGTCCTTTATGACAGTTGGTCTCTACAGGCAGGAGGTCCTTTATGGCAGGTAATCCCTATACAGGCAGGAGATAGACTACTGTTTGACAGTCCTGTCCCTGTGGAATTTTGATCCCTTGTTATCCTGTCAGTGTTAGGCTGGTCTTTGTGGGTGATGTTGTTCTTGGCACCTGTTCTCTTGCTCCTGGCTGAGTCCATCTCTGTTTGCCAAGTGCTGTATCACTTCAAGCCTGCAGCAAAATCTCCTTCCAATACTGTAGCTAGGTATTAACCCTTTCACAGCCACAACTAGCAGAGTCCATCTCTGTTTGCCAAGTGCTGTAGCACTTCAAGCCTGCAGCAAAATCTCCCTCCAATACTGTAGCTAGGTATTAACCCTTTCACAGCCACAACTAGTGAGTCCATCTCTGTTTGCCAAGTGCTGTAGCACTTCAAACCTACAGCAAAATCTCCCTCCAATACTGTAGCTAGGTATTAACCCCTTTCACAGCCACAACTAGCTGAGTCCATCTCTGTTTGCCAAGTGCTTTAGCACTTCAAGCCTACAGCAAAATCTCCCTCCAATACTGTAGCTAGGTATTAACCCTTTCACTGCCACAACTAGCAGAGTCCATCTCTGTTTGCCAAGTGCTGTAGCACTTCAAGCCTGCAGCAAAATCTCCCTCCAATACTGTAGCTAGGTATTAACCCTTTCACAGCCACAACTAGTGAGTCCATCTCTGTTTGCCAAGTGCTGTAGCACTTCAAACCTACAGCAAAATCTCCCTCCAATACTGTAGCTAGGTATTAACCCTTTCACAGCCACAACTAGCTGAGTCCATCTCTGTTTGCCAAGTGCTTTAGCACTTCAAGCCTACAGCAAAATCTCCCTCCAATACTGTAGCTAGGTATTAACCCTTTCACTGCCACAACTAGCAGAGTCCATCTCTGTTTGCCAAGTGCTGTAGCAGTTCAAGCCTGCAGCAAAATCTCCCTCCAATACTGTAGCTAGGTATTAACCCTTTCACTGCCACAACTAGCAGAGTCCATCTCTGTTTGCCAAGTGCTGTAGCACTTCAAGCCTGCAGCAAAATCTACCCCCACCTCACCTCCAGTACTGAATGCTTTGTATTTCAAATAGCCCATCTATATAGCCCTGAGTAAGCTGACCTCATCTTTTTTTCCAGATTCTATTCTTCTTGCATGAACTCTACAAGAACTCACTCATGCAGACTTATGCCTCAAGCATATTAACCCTATCATAGCCAGAGTTTATATCTGATTTCCTATCTTTTTCCTCTTATAATAAGTGCTGACATGAACTCTTGAAACAAATTGATATATGAAAATGTATTCTACACAATGGGTGAGTTCAAGTACTGCGTTAACACAAAATGTAACACTGGCGTTAGTGTTAAAATGGGCGTTAATGCTGCACTTGAAATCCTAGCAAGATGTTTGTGTTAACGCAAAGATGTGAGTTAAATTTTGCGTTAACACCAAATGTAACAGAAAATGTTAGTGTTGATCTCAGCTTTCAGTTAAGGGAAGCCCTCTTCCCATATAGTTTGTACAGGCCAAAACACTAACGCCTTAGGTGTTAACATCGACTTCAGTTCAAGTGTCAAATCTGTTAAGCTTGATAATATCGGCTAATAGCAGGCTAGGACAAATATTGTGCAGTTTAAAAAAAGCATGAAAGTTGGTACAACTACACTCTGAGCTATGGCTAATCAATATTTTTAAAGAAGGCAGGGTGTGAGTTACCCCTAAAGCCTATTTTGGGGGTATTTTATGCAAAAACACATGAAACTTGATTTTTAGGCATAGGACAATAAAAAATACCGGAAAGAAGGTGGAATCTCCAAACTTGGTACAAATACACTTAACCCTTCCAAAGCTGAGGCTACTTTCATCCAAAGTACAAGGACGCAAACATTTTTGAAAGCCATTTAAACCCTGTCATGTTGTATTCATTGGATTATAGTCCTTGCTGAGCACTCTCAGATGAGTACCTATTTACCAGGGTTTCAATCATTTTTCAGATTTTTCTGCATAATTTTGTATTGACCAGATTAGCCAGCAGCAACATAAGGGTTAAGAGAGTTGCTTATTAAAACTGATGTAGTGAATATCATGAATTGACACATATTTTGTTTTTGGGGCGTTTTCTAGACAAAGGAAAGAAAAAGCAATTTTGGGGATCTGACTATAAAACTCCTAGGTCTTAGAGTAGAAGCTGCAAATCTCATACAAATATTCTTTAAAAGGTTTTTGATGACTGACATCAACAACATTTCTAAAAGGTCCCCTTAATGACTGCACCTTTGGGTAATTTAAGCAAAATAAATGATTGAAAACTGTGACTAAGAAAAACCTTTACTTCAAAGTAGAAAGTGCAAACATTACACATATATCTATTGTGGGTTATTGATTGAGACTGCATGGTAAACATTTTGAAATGTATCCATGGTGCCTAATTTTGGGCGATTTTATCAAAAAATTAATCAAAAAGAGGATAATTTTGGGATCTGACCCTAGACTACAGGGAATATACTGCAAACCAAATATTTTTTGAATGTTATTGATTGAAACTGCTCTTAATAAACATTTTGATTTGTATGCACATTGCACAATTTAGGGTGAAGTTTGTCAAGATATGAATGAAAAAGTGATTTTCTTTTCTTGGGGGGGAGGGGGGGGGGGGTAATTTTGTCAAGATATGAATGAAAAAGTGAGATTTTTGAGATCTCTAAAACTGAAAATATAATATTTCTTTCAAATACTTTTCTTTATTTTATCATTATTTAAATAGGAAATTCTCAGTGAGTTATTAAAACTACAGCTCTAAATCTTTCAGACAATTAATTTTGGGCCCTAACCATTTCTAATATTCATCCCAATTTCTGTCATGATCTGAATCATTTATAAATCATTTGTGGTATATTTAAGATGTTGCAATACATTAAACCCTAGGGATAGTATATGATGTGTTTCCTTGTAACTATTGTTCATGCTAACACACATTTCAGAGGATGTTAACAGATTCTGTTAACAGGATGTTAAGGTTAAATGTTAACAGGACATGTTTGGCGTTAAGGTGTTCAGGTTAACGCAACAGTTGGTGTTACATCTTCGCGTTAATGCCCACGCAGAACTTGAACTCACCCAATGCTCACTTACTGTTGAGAATCATATCCTTTCCTTATTGGTTAAGCCACATTTTCTACCCCTGGCCTCTGAAGTGTGTGTATGCAGAGCTGGTTGTATGCAGTGGTACTGGGAATGACCAATAGGTGACATTTAGTAGTGAGCTAAAGAGTTGTAGCCGTTGAATACTGACTACATATTGCTCCCCTCCTCTGCATAATTCACACTCAGGAGCTTTATGCAGGCAGTAAAGGCAGCTTAGGGAGATCATAGGGGAATAGTCCTGCTTCAACGTTAAGAACTGTCTGTGCCCTCACTTGAGGGATGAGGGCTCATTCCCTCAGCTTTAACCCTCTAACAACTGTGGCATAGTAAAGGCAGCTCAGGGAGATCATAGGGGAATATTCCTGCTTCAACGTTAAGAACTGTCTGTGCCCTCACTTGAGGGATGAGGGCTCATTCCCTCAGCTTTAACCCTCTAACAACTGTGGCATAGTAAAGGCAGCTTAGAGAGATCATAGGGGAATATTCCTGCTTCAACGTTAAGAACTGTCTGTGCCCTCACTTGAGGGATGAGGGCTCATTCCCTCAGCTTTAACCCTCTAACAACTGTGGCATAGTGAAGGCAGCTTAGGGAGATCATAGGGGAATATTCCTGCTTCAACGTTAAGAACTGTCTGTGCCCTCACTTGAGGGATGAGGGCTCATTCCCTCAGCTTTAACCCTCTAGCAACTGTGGCATAGTAAAGGCAGCTTAGGGAGATCATAGGGGAATATTCCTGCCGCACCGTTAAGAACTGTCTTAGCCCTCACTTGAGGGATGAGGGCTCATTCCCTCAGCTTTAACCCTCTAGCAACTGTGGCATAGTAAAGGCAGCTTAGGGAGATCATAGGGGAATATTCCTGCTTCAACGTTAAGAACTGTCTGTGCCCTCACTTGAGG
Organism: Maea johnstoni; assembly: GCA_963942565.1. NCBI lineage: Eukaryota > Metazoa > Annelida > Polychaeta > Spionida > Magelonidae > Maea > Maea johnstoni. The sequence continues at coordinate 59,585,294 of OZ012686.1, read as the reverse complement.
GATGAGGGCTCATTCCCTCAGCTTTAACCCTCTAGCAACTGTGGCATAGTAAAGGCAGCTTAGGGAGATCATAGGGGAATATTCCTGCCGCACCGTTAAGAACTGTCTGAGCCCCCACTTGAGGGATGAGGGCCCATTCCCTCAGCTTTAACCCTCTAGCAACTGTGGCATAGTAAAGGCAGCTTAGAGAGATCATAGGGGAATATTCCTGCCGCACCGTTAAGAACTGTCTCAGCCCTCACTTGAGGGTTGAGGGCCCATTCCCTCAGCTTTAACCCTATAACAACTGTGGCATAGTAAAGGCAGCTTAGGGAGATCATAGGGGAATATTCCTGCTGCACTGTTAAGAACTGTCTTAGCCCTCACTTGAGGGATGAGGGCTCATTCCCTCAGCTTTAACCCTCTAGCAACTGTGGCATAGTAAAGGCAGCTTAGGGAGATCATAGGGGAATATTCCTGCCGCACCGTTAAGAACTGTCTGAGCCCCCACTTGAGGGATGAGGGCCCATTCCCTCAGCTTTAACCCTCTAACAACTGTGGCATAGTAAAGGCAGCTTAGAGAGATCATAGGGGAATATTCCTGCCGCACCGTTAAGAACTGTCTGAGCCCCCACTTGAGGGATGAGGGCCCATTCCCTCAGCTTTAACCCTCTAACAACTGTGGCATAGTAAAGGCAGCTTAGAGAGATCATAGGGGAATATTCCTGCCGCACCTTTAAGAACTGTCTTAGCCCTCACTTGAGGGGTGAGGGCCCATTCCCTCAGCTTTAACCCTCTAGCAACTGTGGCATAGTAAAGGCAGCTTAGAGAGATCATAGGGGAATATTCCTGCTGCACTGTTAAGAACTGTCTTAGCCCTCACTTGAGGGATGAGGGCTCATTCCCTCAGCTTTAACCCTCTAGCAACTGTGGCATAGTAAAGGCAGCTTAGAGAGATCATAGGGGAATATTCCTGCTGCACCGTTAAGAACTGTCTGAGCCCTCACTTGAGGGATGAGGGCTCATTCCCTCAGCTTTAACCCTCTAGCAACTGTGGCATAGTAAAGGCAGCTTAGGGAGATCATAGGGGAATATTCCTGCCGCACCTTTAAGAACTGTCTGTGCCCTCACTTGAGGGGTGAGGGCTCATTCCCTCAGCTTAACCCTCTAGCAACTGTGGCATAGTGAAGGCAGCTTAGGGAGATCATAGGGGAATATTCCTGCCGCACCTTTAAGAACTGTCTCAGCCCTCACTTGAGGGGTGAGGACTCATTCCCTCAGCTTTAACCCTCTAGCAACTGTGGCATAGTGAAGGCAGCTTAGGGAGATCATAGGGGAATATTCCTGCTGCACCTTTAAGAACTGTCTCAGCCCTCACTTGAGGGATGAGGGCTCATTCCCTCAGCTTTAACCCTCTAACAACTGTGGCATAGTGAAGGCAGCTTAGGGAGATCATAGGGGAATACTCCTGCTGCACCGTTAAGAACTGTCTCAGCCCTCACTTGAGGGGTGAGGGCTTATTCCCTCAGCTTTAACCCTCTAACAACTGTGGCATAGTGAAGGCAGTATATTGAGTATTATTAGAATGAAAGTTGTGATTTATGTTAGATAAAACAATCCCTCTTCCATTTTTGCATTCCAGATGCAAATGTGTTCAATTTTTTGTCATTGAGATAACATTGTATCGTATCCCAAAGATTTTTAAAGATGCCATTATCCCTATGTTTTATGCAACAACCAGACCCAGGTCTTGAACTGATGCACAGATTATATGTCATTTGAGCCTAATCTTACCCAGGCCATGCTCTGATGCCCAATAATCTATAGAGATCCTGACCAAATAACACGATTGCCACATTAAAGCAGGCATCCTATTCTTACAGGTTGACTCTCAATGATGTTTGCCTGATGTAGCTTAGATGGAACAAGCAGAACAGATATTTTAGCAGATTTGGGCAAGAAGCTAAAAGGCTGAGGCCTGCAGCGAGGGAATAAAGGGTCCCGGCGGAAGGAGTAAGTGAGTGGTGAGAGAGGAAGATTGATGGTGGGATGGAAATAGTGAAGGGACTCCAGGGATAACTTATTGGCATTCAGAGCAGCATCTCCCCCACAGAACAGCTAGACCATTCCTCATATCTTTCTGAACTACTTAGTGTTCTTGAACCTAACCAACAGTTCTCCTTTAAATAGCTTGCAATATACTTTATTACTGCTGCTGATGGCTAATTTGGCAAATACAAGATGATGCAAAAACTCTAAAAGAAAAAATGACTGAAACCCTGACATATGGGTACTCACCTGAGAGTACTCAGCGAGAGCTATCCAATGAATACCAACATGGCAGGGTTTAGATGATTTACAAAAAGTTTCGCGTCAATGCGCTTTGGACGAAAGTAGTCTGAGCATCGGAAGGGTTAATAATGAATTGGTTAATGCTATAATATAAAGGCTCATCCCTTTTGTTATACTCTAGAGGGCAGGAGAATTCATTGTGGAACTCAATCTGCTAATCTTGCAATAGAATCCAAATGAAGCTCATTGTTGGTAAAAAATGCCTGCTCCCCTGGCTTGCAGGCTCAGAACAGCTCCTAGCTGCTTTTACAGATATTATATGCCGTCAGGGATTGGAAGGCTCAAGCCATGCTGATATATCCAACCATCCCTGAAAGCTGGGCGCCTCTAGGTCAAGCTTGAAACCACTCACTGTCCCTGCTCGGGAGATAAATGGTCACCTGTGCGTCATCCAATAGAATGCAGCCAGGGGCAAGTGCTCAGCCAATGAGATGCAGGCAGCCAAGGAAAGAAATTTCGTGAACCCTGAAAAGCTCTGCAATTTAGATTGTGTAAACAGGTGGTATCTGTGATTCCTTCCTCATCAGCGGTTCCAGGTTTTGGCTGTTAACTGTAGTAGCTGCAATGGGAAGGTTTTCACATTGTATGCAACACGTTCTCACCAGACTCTGTACATTAGCACCCAGCACGTGGTCTGTAAAAAACTCCTCTCTGATGGCAGGATGTGAGCTACCACAAAGACAATTAGGCTAAATATGGCAGTTGTTTCTGCCTTAGAAAACATCAATAACCAAACAACTGGAGTATCATATATATATACATATATATATATATATATATATAT
>OZ012686.1:59547179-59577179 GCA_963942565.1 Maea johnstoni | reverse complement strand
ACTCGATCATAAGTGACAAATATGCCCCTAAGTAAAACTACAAATAAGGCCTTATTAAGTTTCTCAGCATGGGGCTCATTAACCCATTCTTACTAATGGAGTTCTATACCCTTGAAAGTGTCATGTGGAGACATGGAACATTTGAAAATAACATTAGCACATGCTACAAAAATGTTTGTTGTTAAGGTTCGGATTAACATTTTTTTGAACAGTATCAAAAATATATGCTTTTATTTGAAAGTATTCACCGAGGCATGCTCACTGTTTTGGACCTCTGCAGGAACACTCTGGTGAAGTAGGTAGTCATACTGCATTAAATAGCTCATGTATAATAGGTTAAAAAAAATTAAGTACATTTTAGAGTATGTAATAGATGTATGTGTTTGTATTGCAATGCAACTGCAATGTGTGCATGAGGTTAAGAATCATGAAAAAGGTCTTCCCATTTGGCTTCTAGTTGGACCTCTCTGATGGCTGCATTCCCCAATATCTAAATCTTAGTTTTCAGAATATGTAAGATGAAATTAAGAAATTTTAGAAACATTATTCAAATTTAGACAGAAAAATCTATTAAGCATATGTCTACCAAAGTACTGATCAATTAATGTGGAATTTGTAAAATATTTGAAAAAAGAATCACTAAACAGGAACACCAACTTTCAGTGAAATATGTATGAAAACAATGCCTTGTCCTTGCAATATTTCCATATGTGCCATTGTGTAGCTCTCTAGATGGGAGAGGGTTAAACCTGCAGCCAATAAACTTAAGACTATATTACGTGGATCTGTTTACTCAGTGCCAGGCTGCGGCCAGGGGCAGCAATGCACACTTGGCTTAGTAACAGTGAAAGATATTAATGAGTGCAGCCCCAGGGGCTGGGGAAAAGCCATTAATCAAAACCCTGCTGCTAGCTGCAAGTTGGCATCAATACTTCCTTTTTATGAAACTATTTAAGCTTAAACACCCATCTTGGTTTGACACTTTTTGCAATCAAGGAATTATAAGAAAATCTCAAATATCTCACTAGATTTTCACTGGTGAGGAAATTGAATGCATATTTTAGTCAGAGCACCAATGTAATTTTTGCATGACTGAGTTCAGAGAGGAAAGATATATGATGTACTTAATCATTTGATACCACAAGATGGGGATATGTTATTGTTGATGCAAGGAATAATACATGATTAGTTATGGGTGGTCTAGAGGTCCAAGGCATAATGAACACTGCACTTGCTGTTTTACCTTTACCAAGTGTTATATGTTTGAATCAGGCTGTAGGAATGTGAGGAAGTCTGCAGTGACTTGGGTTGGTTGCAGGTTATACCTGGGTATTCACTATGAACCATGATCATGATGGTGCTTATATTTATGGCAGGTAACTACATAGGGTGGGGAATAAACAAGGGCGGGGATCAGTCTATGGAGTAAGACAGCCTTGATGGGCAGTAACATTTGGAATGGAAATTGGGGTTTTAAAATAGGCACAGTAATAACAAAATGTTGTAATGTACTACATTTTTTGTTAGATATGAAAACAACAAACAGTCATAAATGTACCTTTTAATTGCATGGTAATTTTTATGGTATATAGTATAGAATCACATTAGCATATTTATTAGAACTATATGACCAGAATATTTTTGTGCCATCTAATCCTGTACTTTGTGTATATCACCAATGCTAATCCATGTTAGCCTGTAAAAGCTAAAACCTGATTAATGTTGTATATCTAGCCTGCTAAAGGACCTTTGTGAAAATATTTAAAAAGAGATATGTCAATCAAAATCCAACAAACTAATCTCCTTCAAATAATTTATGAAATTGTGATTCATTCATAAAATACTTTTAAAGGTGTTCTAACTCCAAACACAATTTTCCAAGAACCCTCTGCACAATTGAGTATATGCAGCACAGCAGAGGCTTTGATTAGATGTAATAGGGTGTGGTTAGTGCCGCCAGATACCGTGGTTCCTCTCCACACCTGACTTATATAACATATTCATGTATTCCATGCTGCCTTCATAAAAGACCTAGTTACAGAATAAGGGAGGGGGATTTCCATGGTAACGCTCGTATTAAACACAGCAGTACGGAGAGCCGCGTGGCTGTAGATCGTAATAAACCTGCTTTTGGAGACTAAAATATGGCAGCTTTTGTGAAGCTTGTATGGATTAGGCCCAGGAGAAACATCACGCTATGTGAGGCGGCATTATTCCCCTGATTGACGATCAGAGTCCTAGCTAGCTTCAGAGCAATAATCCTCCTTTCCTCTTGGAACATGACGGATGTTCCTACTACTGCAGATAGGGGCAGGGCTCTACCTACTGCAGATAGGGGCAGGGTCCTAGCTAGCTTCAGAGCAATAATCCTCCTTTCCTCGTGGAACATGACGGATGTTCCTACTACTGCAGATAGGGGCAGGGCTCTACCTACTGCAGATAGGGGCAGGGTCCTAGCTAGCTTCAGAGCAATAATCCTCCTTTCCTCTTGGAACATGACGGATGTTCCTACTACTGCAGAAAGGGGCAGGGCTCTACCTACTGCAGATAGGGGCAGGGTCCTAGCTAGCTTCAGAGCAATAATCCTCCTTTCCTCTTGGAACATGACGGATGTTCCTACTACTGCAGATAGGGGCAGGGCTCTACCTACTGCAGATAGGGGCAGGGTCCTAGCTAGCTTCAGAGCAATAATCCTCCTTTCCTCGTGGAACATGACGGATGTTCCTACTACTGCAGATAGGGGCAGGGCTCTACCTACTGCAGATAGGGGCAGGGTCCTAGCTAGCTTCAGAGCAATAATCCTCCTTTCCTCGTGGAACATGACTGATGTGCCTACTACTGTAGATAGGGTACCTACTACAGAAAGGGCACCTACAGGTGCAAATAGGGCTCCTACTGCAGATAGGGCTCCTACTGCAGATAGGGCTCCTACTGCAGATAGGGCTCCTAGTCCAGATAGGGCTCCTACTGCAGATAGGGCTCCTACTGCAGATAGGGCTCCTAGTCCAGATAGGGCTCCTACTGCAGATAGGGCTCCTACTGCAGATAGGGCTCCTACTGCAGATAGGGCTCCTAGTGCAGATAGGGCTCTTAGTGCAGATAGGGCACCTACTGCAGATAGGGCTCCTACTGCAGATAGGGCTCCTAGTGCAGATAGGGCTCCTACTGCAGATAGGGCACCTACTGCAGATAGGGCTCCTCATGCAGATAGGGCTCCTACTGCAGATAGGGCTCCTACTGCAGATGGGCTCCTACTGCAGATAGGGCACCTACTGCAGATAGGGCTCCTAGTGCAGATAGGGCATCTAATGCAGATATGGCACCTAGTGTAGATAGGGCTCCTACTGCAGATAGGGCACCTACTGCAGATAGGGCTCCTACTGCAGATAGGGCTCCTACTGCAGATAGGGTACCTACTGCAGATAGGGGCAGTGCTCTACCTACTGCAGATAGGGCTCCTACTGCAGATAGGGCCAGTGCTCTACCTACTGCAGATAGGGCTCCTACTGCAGATATAGCACCTACTGCAGATAGGGCACCTACTACAGATAGGGCTCCTAGTGCAGATAGGGGACCTAGTGCAGATAGGGTTTCTACTACAGATAGGGCTCCTACTACTGCAGATAGGGCACCTACTGCAGATAGGGTACCTACTGCAGATAGGGGCAGTGCTCCACCTACTGCAGATAGGGCACCTACTGCAGATAGGGGCAGTGCTCCACCTACTGCAGATAGGGCACCTACTGCAGATAGGGTACCTACTGCAGTTAGGGGCAGTGCTCTACCTACTGCAGATAGGGCACCCACTGCAGATAGGGGCAGTGCTCTACCTACTGCAGATAGGGCACCTACTGCAGATAGGGTACCTACTGCAGATAGGGGCAGTGCTCTACCTACTGCAGATAGGGCACCTCGCTGCAGATAGGGGCAGTGCTCTACCTACTGCAGATAGGGCACCCACTGCAGATAGGGGCAGTGCTCTACCTACTGCAGATAGGGCACCTACTGCAGATAGGGTACCTACTGCAGATAGGGGCAGTGCTCTACCTACTGCAGATAGGGCACCCACTGCAGATAGGGGCAGTGCTCTACCTACTGCAGATAGGGCACCTACTGCAGATAGGGGCAGTGCTCTACCTACTGCAGATAGGGCACCTACTGCAGATAGGGTACCTACTGCAGATAGGGGCAGTGCTCTACCTACTGCAGATAGGACACCCACTGCAGAAAGGGTACCTACTGCAGATAGGGGCAGTGCTCTACCTACTGCAGATAGGGCACCTTCTGCAGATAGGGGCAGTGCTCTACCTACTGCAGATAGGGCACCTACTGCAGATAGGGTACCTACTGCAGATAGGGGCAGTGCTCTACCTACTGCAGATAGGGCACCTACTGCAGATAGGGGCAGTGCTCTACCTACTGCAGATAGGGCACCCACTGCAGATAGGGTACCTACTGCAGATAGGGGCAGTGCTCTACCTACTGCAGATAGGACACCCACTGCAGAAAGGGTACCTACTGCAGATAGGGGCAGTGCTCTACCTACTGCAGATAGGGCACCTTCTGCAGAAAGGGGCAGTGCTCTACCTACTGCAGATAGGGCACCTACTGCAGATAGGGTACCTACTGCAGATAGGGTACCTACTGCAGTTAGGGGCAGGTCTCTACCTACTGCAGATAGGGCACCCACTGCAGATAGGGTACCTACTGCAGTTAGGGGCAGGGCTCTACCTACTGCAGATAGGGCACCTAGTCTGCAGATAGGGTACCTACTGCAGATAGGGTACCTACTGCAGTTAGGGGCAGGTCTCTACCTACTGCAGATAGGGCACCCACTGCAGATAGGGTACCTACTGCAGCTAGGTCCAGGGCTCTACCTACTGCATAGAGGGGCAGGGCTCTACCTGACAGGGTACTTAGAACCAATATCTCATGTATGAAAATGTCACTTTTCTAGTGGAATGAAGTGGTTCATTGGCTTTTCATTATCAAGGCATCGACTGATGCTCCACCGTGACTGATACTCTTATCACAGTATCACATTCAATTCATTAAACAAGTCATATACATCTGATCTCACACATATTTTATTTGATAAAAATACCTGATATTTTTATGTAAGTTACCTTACTGCTACATTTAAAAAAGTGGTTGATTTGGCAGGGTTCAACTTTCCCAGGGGCAAAGGGGCATATGCCCCTAAATTTTGCTGTGGGCCCCTAGATTTTTCAGACAAAGGGCCCAAAATTGTATGTATAATAACCAGAAATCCTGTTTTTGGCCACTATTTTTATAGCAAAAGACCTTTTTGGGCTTCATGCATGCATTTCTCTTCACTGTCAGCTACTTTTTAATTTAAAGCAATCTCTCAGATAACAAATTATGACCTTTGTTAAAAATGAAAGCATCATTTAGAGACCTTTAAATTAAATTATAATAACCATAGCTTATACCTATACTTTTAGCACATACTTATTGGAAACACCTTCAACATTCACCTTTTGCCACTTGGCCCAGCTTTGCCAGACTAGACTATCATCCCGGGTACCTAATCATCCACCTACTAATTAATGGATGCTGCTGCCATCAGCATCTTCATCAGTTATCCATGGAGTGGGCCTTCGCCGGCAACCCTCGATCTTGGACCTCCAATCTACTCTCCAAATTTCTTTGATGTTGGTTGGTTGATGAGTGGCAGCCATTAGCCCTCTCCTCTGTAAATAAGCACCGTGGCCGCGGTGCCCGCTACGCTACGCTACAGGAGGGATGGAGAGCCAGGACTCAATATGCGGAGTATGGTCTAACAGCACTGATGCCTTATTAATAAGCCTCTTGACTGGAAAGCTTTTAAGAGAAGCACAGCACTTAGTCGTCCTACCTGATGAGTTTGGCTGCCCGGCCGCCGCCGCGCTGTCAGAAATTGACGCATTCCACTGAGGAGATATGCGAAACTAACATGCTCAGCTTATGTGTTTAATATTTTAGGGGGGGGGGATTAATCCAGTTAGGTTCACCACCGAACATGGATGATTCATCCCCCCTTATGTAACAGCACCCCCTGGAGGTGAGAGTGCATTTTAGCTAATGTCCCTTACTCACCATCTCAGCACGTCATACTGTACTTTACAGTATACTATCCCAGCATGCCTTAGAAAGAGCAATTAACCAAATTATATCCATAATGCATCTGGGGCTCTGAGATATTAATATCAACAATTATTAAAGCTAGTAGATTTTTTTGAATAATAGACTTGAAGGAAGATTGCAGTTTTTCACCTTTTTTTCCTTATAGTGCATAGAGGCGTGTACATGTATTTTTGGTGCATTCATAGATAAGAAGCCTTGCTTTTAACTGTTGCATATCTAAGATAAAAGAAAAACATGTCTTCAGGAATAATATGAATAACAATGTGAATTTGATATGCATATTTAAGTATGCGGGCTGCATCACTATGCAATCAACAATGCTGTTTGATTGTCACTGTCAAAACATTCTTTAAAGACTTCTCTTAATTGCATGAAGAATGAACAGTGTGCATCCTCAAGAATGGCTGCAGTGGTACAGTACTATCACTATGATAGGAATCACACTTCTTGTACATATAGTATATGGGTTAACATTTTACCATTTTCATTAACATGTAAATGTTAGTATACTTGTTTCTAATATAATGTTATGTACAAGGCTATGATTAGCATTCCTTCCAAATAATCTAATATCTTTGATGTTCTTTCATCTGAGACATATTACCTAAAAAGTCCAAAATTACCAAAATAGTTGTGCATTTTTCTTTTTGGCTGTTGCATGTAGAGATAAAGGGTTAAAGTGAGCCTGTTCTACTGGCTAGGGGGCTAGGAACATCAGGTGGTTGAGTTGTGAAGACACATCGTTAGAATAACAACATCTTTTCGCAGCATGTGTCAGGGCGTAAAGGCCGAGGGAAGTGAGCTCTTGTTACCACTGACTACCGCTGTCAGTTACCACTGTATGCAATGAGAAACTCCTGTTCACAGACAGACTGTGCAAATGTTTTACTTGATTAACACAATCCTACCTGTATCGCACCACCAGTAGGCCTTTTCCATGGTAGCTTATCCTGACCTCAACAGCAGCTATATGAGACAATGAAGTTAATGAGAACCAAACCAAAGTTCCCTCACTATTGCTTTATTCTCGCAAGACATTGTCAATTGCATTGAAATAAATCTTGATGTCACTTCATTAGGGGATCTGGACATGAATGTGTTAATCAGTTATACCTAGTAAATAAGGCCAGTTACCCTGATAGATGATATCTCAGCCATTATTAAAGCAATATCTCAAACAAATGGGCTAACCAGCTAAGAATGAAGACTGTGTGGCAAAGGTATAGCTAGAGATTTTGTGAAGTTTTGTTTTAGTTCACTGTTGGGTTGAATAAAGACAGTTTTATTTATCATGGGTAATTTTGCAAGTGGTCTTTCTAGAGAGATAGCCCTATTTTACAGGTGGTATCTTGGGCAGGTTTGATGGATAAATGATCTTTATGCACATGGGCAGATGCAGAAAGCATCCTAAGGATTTTTCAAAAAGGATGAAGAGAACCATAAAATAGAATTACAGAAAAGTGTCATTTTGACTACAGTACTGATAAGAGAATTTCAGTTTGGGGGTAAATTCATATCCCTTTTTGATGTACCTCTGATGCAGAAGAGGAGCTATAATTGTTTGTCAATCTCAAATTATGCCTTCATTTTGTCTCTTAGTGATCTTCACAAATATCCAAATCTAGTTACACATGCCATCCCTTTTCACTACTTTATTCAAGCACATTTCTGGCATATATATGTTTTATTTTCATGTGCAATAAAAGAATATGAATCAAATGCTATAGTATTACTGGTTAAAATTCAACAATATTTATCATTTGGAATGAAAGGAATTGAATAAGAACAATTGAATTCACATGTTGTGCAGTACAGCACTTTAGAGAGTAAATAGGACTAAAAGAAACTACTGGAATTGAGTTATTAAATGTTTAGATTGTTTGTAAGACGTGCCATACACGATACCTTTAATTGAAAGTGAATACACTATGGACATAAGTACTAAAAACAAGAAATGCATGTACATGATGGTTAAGCTATGTGCATTTACCAAGTATCCCAGCCTCACTACAAGGTATGGGGTTGATGATGAGATCCCAGTGGCTTCCCTGAGCCCAGAGCTGTGCTAAAACAAGATATGCATGTATATAGGATGGTAGCTATATGGCCATATATAAAGGATCCTAGGCTCAGTGCAAGGCATGGGATTGATGATGATATCCCAGGCTTCCCTGAGCCCAGTCCTGAGCCCGTCCCCGATGCTGTGCATGGAGTTATCAGTTGTCTATTGTGGAGATGCGCTACAGCATCCGCAATCCACAATAAGCCCTGCAGGATTGTGCTAAGGCATACAATGGATGCGTTTGCTGCGGGTCGAGTGATGAGGGATTGGCCTCGCCTGATTTTCCTTGTACGCTTAATCTTTAATTAATGTTTCCACTCTTTCTCACTGCAGCATGCGCATCTCAGGTATCACAGCCTTCATGCTGTGCAGCTTACACAATAGAGCAAGGGAAGCCTGCAGTACTAATCCCTTCTAATGCTGAGGCTACTTTCATCCAATGCACAAGGATGCAAAGATCTTTGAAAACCATCTAAACCCTGTCATGTTGGTATTCATTGAATAGCTCTCGCTGAGTACTCTCAGATGAGTACCCATGTTCCAGGCTTTCAATAATTTTTCAGATATTTTGCATCATTTTGCATTGGCCAATATTAGCCATCAGCAACCTAAGGGTTAACATTCTGGGGCAATTTATCTAAGGGTAACATACCTTTATAGGGTAGTAAACACAGGGAGTTTGGACATTCTTCAGTACAGGAATTCAGTGCTGTCGGTCAAAGAAAATTGATTGGTCTGACTGTTGAAATCTAAGCAGCATTAGAAATACCGGTCCTTTTGACACTGTTTCCATAGCAAAGTGTATAAACAGTTCTTGTAGGGTCGTTGGCCTTTCTAACACATCATGTGAGAGAAGCGTTACAAAGGAGGTGTTGGGATGGAAAATAGTGGGAGAGTATTCTAAGTGGAAGGGGTTGAAGAGAGGGGGTGATGAGGGAGTATTTGCTCTCTTTGGGAAAGGTTAACAGGAAGCATAGCAAGGACCACAAGAGAATATGTTCATTTTTGGCACTAAGGTCTTCAGAAAAAGCAAGCTGCACTCCCTACCGTTAGGACCTGAACAAGTGCTGATATTGATTACACAGTCCTGTGGGTCCCATTCCTTCTAAACGCAGACTCCTTGAAGAATTCTGCTATTGCCATGCTTAAAGGTCATGCTATCACAGATATTGCAATACACAAAGTTGCATAATATGCTGAAAATCAATTCCTGTTTGTTTCGTTTGTTTGTATGTTTTTTTATTTTTATTTTCTGGTGTTTTTTGGGGGGCGGGGTAGTGGTTGCTCTCCAAAGCTAAGAATTTATCCCAACAATACATGGACTGGGAAGAAATTTCTTATTTTTCCTCAAGTCTGTCAAAGAGGTCTGTAAGTTGCAAAACTACTTGCTGCATGTGTATTAACAGCCATTTAAGATGCTTAATGAATAAGCCAAATTCAGCTCTCTCTCTCTCTCTTGAGAGCCTCACATACTACCAGTAGGCCTAAATGGATAGGCTCTCAGTTCCTCTTTATTATATCTAAGCTTCTTAGAATCTGAATGTTCACACCTCTCTATTCAATTTAATGAGACCATCAGGAGGTTTCCTATTGCCCACTTACGCTAAAGTCTCTAACACAGGTTTGACAATTTATTTCAATATATAAACAAGTAAAATATCTATTTGGAAAATAATGAGTTTGCATCACAAGCTGACGCTGTAATCAATTTATGTGAACTTTTACATTTATGTCAAACTGAGTATACCTATGTCAGTAGTACAAACTTTGGATGTGAAAGCTACTGATCATGTTTAAATCTAGTTATTGCTGAATGCTTATCCTTGAACAAAATAATAAGTTTATATAACCTATTTGCTAAATGTTTTCTCTTTTCCATTTCATGTGCTGCTCCTTTGTGCTACAATACATTTCTTATCAACTGGATTTGATGTGGATATTTGTAGGTAAGAAATTTACATTTTTATACAATGATGTGATAGTTTTACATCGTTAGAGACAGCGTAAAGAACAGAAAATGTTCAATTAACTCAGGTTCTATGATTATCACAACCATTAACACCTGGCTTGTCATGAATTCACCTTGGCAAAAACAAAATTCTAAATTCAGATATATGTAATACTTCCATCTTGTGGGGATTAGAGAATTACCAGAGAATGTCACACATTGTTGAAACTGGAGTATGAAGTCAGCTTATATTACGTACATAGCTGAACCCATTTGGCCTAGGCCCCATCTCCCATTTGAAACAAGTCATCCGGATGCTACAATATTTCTGTAAATTGTCTTGGAATAAACATAAATTCACAAAATATTTAATTGAGAGTTCCAGATTCCATTGCAACAAATGTTTCACTGTCAAATCTTTGCAAAAACATAAAGCTTTGGTCAGAAAGATATTACTGAAATAGTCAGGCCTATCTGTGTTGCCGCAGTAGTGAAAGGGTTAATGTGCGGGACTAAGGTCTAGGAAAATATTTGCGGAGGGCAATCAAATAGTGCTGAGGCTGCAGTTCCCGGAGGAGGAGACTCCCGGGTGATGGGCATTAATTGATTCTGAAGTGTTTTTCTTGCCAAAGGAAACTGTCATAAACAAGCGCTCGCCTGGCCTGACTTTTTGAACTCCTAGTTATGGAAAACATGCAGACATGACATGTGTGTGATCAGCTGAGAACTTCACTACTCATTGTCCATTTTATTGCCACGCCCTTTCTGTCTAGAGGGTGTGCCTCCAGGGCTCAATGGTCTAATGTGTGAACAGCTGAGAACCTCACTGCACACTGTCCATTTTATTGCCACACCCTTTCTGTCTGAAGGTCTGCCCTCTAGCCCATTGGTCTAATGTATGATCAGCTGAGACCTTCACTGCACACTGTCCATTGTATTGCCACATCCTTTCTGTCTGAAGGTCTGCCCTCTAGCCCAGTGGTCTAATGTGTGAACAGCTGAGAACTTCACTGCACACTGTCCATTTTATTGCCACACCCTTTCTGTCTGAAGGTCTGCCCTCTAGCCCAGTGGTCTAATGTGTGAACAGCTGAGAACTTCACTGCACACTGTCCATTTTATTGCCACACCCTTTCTGTCTGAAGGTCTGCCCTCTAGCCCAGTGGTCTAATGTGTGATCAGCTGAGAACTTCACTGCACACTGTCCATTTTATTGCCACGCCCTTTCTGTCTAGAGGGTGTGCCTCCATAGCCTGTTGGTCTAATGTGTGATGAGCTGAGAACCTCACTGCTCAATGTCCATTTTATTGCCACGCCCTTTCTGTCTAGAGGGTGTGCCTCCAGAGTCCATTGGTCTAATGTGTTATCAGCTGAGAACCTCACTGCTCACTGTCCATTTTATTGCCACGCCCTTTCTGTCTAGAGGGTGTGCCTCCAGAGTCCATTGGTCTAATGTGTTATCAGCTGAGAACCTCACTGCTCACTGTCCATTTTATTGCCACGCCCTTTCTGTCTAGAGGGTGTGCCTCCAGAGCCCAGTGGTCTAATGTGTGATCAGCTGAGAACTTCACTGCTCACTGTCCATTTTATTGCCACGCCCTTTCTGTCTAGAGGGTGTGCCTCCAGAGCCCGTTGGTCTAATGTGTGATCAGCTGAGAACCTCACTGCTCAATGTCCATTTTATTGCCACGCCCTTTCTGTCTAGAGGGTGTGCCTCCAGAGCCCGTTGGTCTAATGTGTGATCAGCTGAGAACCTCACTGCTCACTGTCCATTTTATTGCCACACCCTTTCTGTTATGAGGGTGTGCCTCCAGAGCCCAGTGGTCTAATGTGTGATCAGCTGAGAACTTCACTGCACACTGTTCATTTTATTGCCACACCTATTCTATCTAGGGGGTGTGCCTCCAGAGCCCAGTGGTCTAATGTGTGATCAGCTGAGAACTTCACTGCACACTGTCCATTTTATTGGCACACCCTTCTGTCTAGAGGGTGTGCCTCCAGAGCCCATTGGTCTAATGTGTGATCAGCTGAGAACTTCACTGCACACTGTCCATTTTATTGCCACACCTATTCTGTCTAGAGGGTGTGCCTCCAGAGCCCAGTGGTCTAATGTGTGATCAGCTGAGAACTTCACTGCACACTGTCCATTTTATTGCCACACCTATTCTGTCTAGAGGGTGTGCCTCCAGAGCCCAGTGGTCTAATGTGTGATCAGCTGAGAACTTCACTGCACACTGTTCATTTTATTGCCACACCTATTCTATCTAGGGGGTGTGCCTCCAGAGCCCAGTGGTCTAATGTGTGATCAGCTGAGAACTTCACTGCACACTGTCCATTTTATTGGCACACCCTTCTGTCTAGAGGGTGTGCCTCCAGAGCCCATTGGTCTAATGTGTGATCAGCTGAGAACTTCACTGCACACTGTCCATTTTATTGCCACACCTATTCTGTCTAGAGGGTGTGCCTCCAGAGCCCAGTGGTCTAATGTGTGATCAGCTGAGAACTTCACTGCACACTGTCCATTTTATTGCCACACCTATTCTGTCTAGAGGGTGTGCCTCCAGAGCCCATTGGTCTAATGTGTGATCAGCTGAGAACTTCACTGCACAGTCCATTTTATTGCCACACCTATTCTGTCTAGAGGGTGTGCCTCCAGAGCCCAGTGGTCTAATGTGTGATCAGCTGAGAACCTCACTGCTCACTGTCCATTTTATTGCCACACCCTTTCTGTTATGAGGGTGTGCCTCCAGAGCCCAGTGGTCTAATGTGTGATCAGTTGAGAACTTCACTGCACACTGTCCATTTTATTGCCACACCTATTCTGTCTAGAGGGTGTGCCTCCATAGCCTGTTGGTCTAATGTGTGATGAGCAGAGAACTTCCACTGCACACTGTCCATTTTATTGGCACACCCTTCTGTCTAGAGGGTGTGCCTCCAGAGCCCGTTGGTCTAATGCGTGATCAGCTGAGAACTTCACTGCACACTGTCCATTTTATTGCCACACCCTTTCTGTCTAGAGGGTGTGCCTCCAGAGCCCAATGGTCTAATGTGTGATGAGCAGAGAACTTCACTGCACACTGTCCATTTTATTGCCACACCCTTTCTGTCTAGAGGGTGTGCCTCCAGAGCCCAGTGGTCTAATGTGTGATCAGCTGAGAACCTCACTGCACACTGTCCATTTTATTGCCACACCCTTTCTGTCTGAGGGTGTGCCTCCAGAGCCCAGTGGTCTAGTGCTCTTCACACTGATTGCTTGCTGTGTCACACCACTGCCAATGATTGGGAGTATGGGGACTGGATGCAATAGTGAGAAGGTTACCAGTGACTACCCTAATACCAGGCAGCATGGAATAATTGAAACTTAAGGACATATCTGATCCCTTCCAGACAACTTTTAATTTCAATCTAATGGAAAATGATTAATGCCATGGAAATTTGAAATGAATTCAAAACCAATAGCAATGAACCATGTTGACCTTAAGTCAAAATAATTCATTCATTACCTTTGTAAAGCATTTCAAACAATAATTTTGAAGCATTTGATAATCTTTGTTTAGTGTAAAGGTATCAGTCTGAGCATCAGATGAGGAGAGTGGGTAGCAGCTAGCCTGATTGCAGGGTGATCCGCGTGTGAGAGGGATCCCGAGTATCCTCACAGCATCACGCGACAGTGCCAAGCCAAACTCAGCCAAATTAACAGAATTATAGATTTTGCGTGGAAGCAATTTGTGCGAAGCGTGGTTGGGAAAGATGCATTGTCGGGTTAGATCGCACTCTCAATTTGTGCGGCGGGGCCATCCCCTAACGGCGGTGGCAGTGAGACTTTATGGAGATAATTGGGAGGGCAGTGGGGCGTGAAGAGAGTGTCACAGCGGGTTAGCGGCAGCCATCGTCAGCCTCCGACGACTACTCCTGCAAACGCTGCAGTGCTTTAACAATGTGTAGGCCATAATATCTCAGTAATTCATTTATACCACAGATTCCTGTACACTTTGCAGTGCTTTACCCAAATGTATGCAATAAGATATAACTCATATATCACTGATTCCTGTACACATTGTAGTGCTTTACCCAAATGTATGCAATGAGATATAACTCATATACCACAGATTCCTGTACACATTGTAGTGCTTTACCCAAATGCATGCAATGAGATATAACTCATATACCACAGATTCCTGTACACATTGTAGTGCTTTACCCAAATGTATGCAATGAGATATAACTCATATACCACAGATTCCTGTACACATTGCAGTGCTTTACCCATATGCATGCAATGAGATATAACTCATATATCACAGATTCCTGTACACATTGCGGTGCTTTACCCGTATGTATGCAATGAGATATAACTCATATATATATCACAGATTCCTGTACACATTGCGGTGCTTTACCCAAATGTATGCAACGAGATATAACTCATATATCACAGATTCCTGTACACATTGCGGTGCTTTACCCAAATGTATGCAACGAGATATAACTCATATATCACAGATTCCTGTACACATTGCGGTGCTTTACCCGTATGTATGCAATGAGATATAACTCATATATATATCACAGATTCCTGTACACATTGCGGTGCTTTACCCAAATGTATGCAACGAGATATAACTCATATATCACAGATTCCTGTACACATTGCGGTGCTTTACCCAAATGTATGCAATGAGATATAACTCATATATCACAGATTCCTGTACACATTGAAGTGCTTTACCCAAATGTATGCAATGAGATATAACTCATATATATATCACAGATTTCTGTACACATTGCAGTGCTTTACCCAAATGTAAGCAATGAGATATAACTCATATACCACAGATTCCTGTACACATTGCGGTGCTTTACCCAAATGTATGCAATGAGATGTAACTCATATATATATCACAGATTTCTGTACACATTGCAGTGCTTTACCCAAATGTATGCAATGAGATATAACTCATATACCACAGATTCCTGTACACATTGCAGTGCTTTACCCAAATGTATGCAATGAGATATAACTCATATACCACAGATTTCTGTACACATTGTGGTGCTTTACCCATATGTTTGTAATGAGATATAACTCATATATCACAGATTCCTGTACACATTGTGGTGCTTTACCCATATGTTTGTAATGAGATATAACTCATATATCACAGATTCCTGTACACATTGCAGTGCTTTAGCCAAATGTATGCAATGAGATATAACTCATATATCACAGATTCCTGTACACATTGTGGTGCTTTACCCAAATGTATGCAATGAGATATAACTCATATATATATCACAGATTTCTGTACACATTGCAGTGCTTTACCCATATGTTTGTAATGAGATATAACTCATATACCACAGATTCCTGTACACATTGTAGTGCTTTACCCAAATGTATGCAATGAGATATAACTCATATACCACAGATTCCTGTACACATTGCGGTGCTTTACCCAAATGTATGCAATGAGATATAACTCATATATATATCACAGATTTCTGTACACATTGCAGTGCTTTACCCAAATGTATGCAATGAGATATAACTCATATACCACAGATTCCTGTACACATTGCGGTGCTTTACCCAAATGTATGCAATGAGATATAACTCACATACCACAGATTCCTGTACACATTGTAGTGCTTTACCCGAATGTATGCAATGAGATATAACTCAAATATCACAGATTCCTGTACACATTGCAGTGCTTTAGCCAAATGTATGCAATGAGATATAACTCATATACAACAGATTCCTGTACACATTGTGGTGCTTTACCCGAATGTATGCAATGAGATATAACTCATATATCACAGATTCCTGTACACATTGCAGTGCTTTACCCAAATGTATGCAATGAGATATAACTCATATACCACAGATTTCTGTACACATTGAAGTGCTTTACCCAAAAGTATGCAATGAGATATAACTCATATATCACAGATTTCTGTACACATTGCAGTGCTTTACCCAAAAGTATGCAATGAGATATAACTCATATATCACAGATTTCTGAACACATTGCAGTGCTCTACTCAAAAGTATGCAATGAGATATAACTCATATATCACAGATTCCTGTACACATTGCAGTGCTCTAACTAAAAGTATGCAATGAGATATAACTCATATGTCACAGATTTCTGTACGCATTGTGGTGTTTTACCCAAATGTATGCAATGAGATATAACTCATACATCACATATTCCTGTATACATTGCAGTGCTTTTCCCATTTGTTTGCAATGAGATATAACTCATATGTCACAGATTTCTGTACGCATTGTGGTGTTTTACCCAAATGTATGCAATGAGATATAACTCATACATCACATATTCCTGTATACATTGCAGTGCTTTTCCCATATGTTTGCAATGAGATATAACTCATATGTCACAGATTCCTGTACACATTGTGGTGCTTTACCCAAATGTTCGCAATGAGATATAACTCATATGTCACAGATTCCTGTACACATTGAAGTGCTTTACCCAAATGTATGCAATGAGATATAACTCATAAATGATATGTCACAGATTCCTGTACACATTGCGGTGCTTTACCCAAATGTTCGCAATGAGATATAACTCATATGTCACAGATTCCTGTACATATTGTGGTGCTTTACCCAAATGTATGCAATGAGATATAACTCATAAATGATATGTCACAGATTCCTGTACACATTGTGAAACGTTACTCATATATAATTATATAAGATCTAACTTAGTACCTCACGTCTCACCAATTCCTGTATGCATTGCAATTGCTTAACCCATGGATACATATGCATTTAGGGATTTGAAATACGCAGAGAGATGTAGCTAACCCACCTACCACTTTAAACAAACATAACAGGATATACAAGTAAAGAAATCTAACTCATGTACCACTGATTCCTGCAAACATTGCCTCAGTTTACCTACATTATTATACACAAAGGGATCTAACTAAATAAACATTCTGGACCATTTCAGATGTATGTGCAAAAAGGTAAATTCAATTAATAATGTTTCTCGCAACGTTTAGGCTGCAGTACGTGTTGTCAGAGCATGAAAGAGTGGATATACATGTTTTTCCGTTTATTCCAGTGCTGCTATTCAGTGCCTGATGAAGTTATCCCCCTCTGTGAAATCCAGTACGTCTCTGGGAATACTTGTGCCACTAACCATTATAGTGCACAGATCAACTAGTGTAAAAGTACCCCCGCTTTATAGATATGTTGGCATTTAATGACAATACTTCACCGAGGCCTGATGTATAAATTATAACTTCATTTATAATCACTGTTGCCATTCAACTAGCAGTGTTTAGTTATGGTAATTCATGTGGTATTTTATTCATGAAATATTAAGAGCACTGGAGCAGTGGCTTATTTTGCATTTCTAGGTGTGAATTTGATCAAGGTCAGTGCGCTGGCTTAGCTGTCTGCTGTAGGGAGGGATAGGAGATATTTCTCAGGGGAGAGCTAGGTGTCTGCTTCACACATTCAGGCCACCTAGAGCATTAAACATACATGTGGGAATAAAGTTAGAATAAAACATTAAATCGCATAATATTTGCATCAGTCGGTTGCTGGTTGGTATTTGAACAGTATGCATTTTGCCCATTATACAAACAATTTCATTTTCAGACCTCTCTTTTCTTAGATGCATGTTGTGTATTGAAATAAAGAATCAAAATTCTGAAAAGAAAATTGTACATTAACAGTCATATTTATCTCCTGAGGTAATTACTATTGATATAAGAGATGACACTGAATGAACCACTTTGTACTTCGCACATTGGCTAAGTGTGGTTTGGGCATGAATGGGATGTGTTTTCCGTCAGAGTAAGTGGGAGCATGTGGGTAAGACTTGACCCTTCTATCGACTGCGCTCGGCTAGGGAGGCTAGTGTTGGCACTGGTGACAAATGCTGCTGTCAAATGTATGCGTGATTTATTATTGACACCTCCCCAGTCACTGCGGAGTCAGCAAGCCCAGCAGCTGAGGGAGAAAAAGTATTCTGTGGTAAAAACTCAGCCTTCCTTTAATACCGTTGGAGATCCAAGCTCTAAGCCAAAAGCTGATATTAACTAGTATAAGCAAGGATGTATCAGCAAGCTACAAGAGTACAAGCTTTTTAGCTTGGATAAAGCTTGTTTTTTCTTGAGCTAATAACACCCAGAAGGACTCAATTCTAGAAAGGAAAGTGTGTATTGAGCATGTAATATTTTGATTGAAAACGCGAAGTTGTGCGGAGAAAGGCGCCCGCGACCGCCTGTCTATGGATGTTATAGTTCTATCTCACTATACTCTATTGATGACTTAAACAATTGAGCTTTTGTTGTAGTTAGATATGATCCCATGATATGTTGTGTGCTTCATGCACGAGTCCACCCAGCTGAACGGCACCAGCCCACCCCGCCCCCCTCCCCCTGATTGTTGGCGCGCAACAGCTTAAAGGGACTGGCACTAGTCTATTCTATTCAAATTCACGCGCACGCGACTCAAAGGACTGGCACTAGTCCATCCACTGAATTCCTACACGCGGTGGCGTGGGTCGCAGAACAACACCGCAACATGTAATATCCATTTTCTTATGAGTAATAGTTCGTCCTTAAACATGGCCATTTATTAGCAACATAAAAAAATGCAACGACACTAGCGACGCCAAATATACCACATTTCATTGACAGACAATCATAATAGAATGATTTTAAACTTGATAAAACGCATTATACATTTAGGAAAAAAGTACCAGACAATGACGTCACTTTGTATTCTAGTGCATAACCGCGTCCAGTAAATTGGTCACCTAGGAACGCAGATGTATACTTCCATTTATGAAGAGAAAGTTCCTTACTAAAACGGCAAGGATTCAACATTTTACTGACAGACAATCATAATTGAATGATTATAAGTGTTTAAAAACGCATTGTACGGATGTTTCTATGGTCACGTGATCAATATCTGTCCGCAGCCTATTCTAAGTATAGGAAAGACAATGATTAAGCGCGAAACTGATGTTGAAGTAGTGTCCAAGGCCACAACCAATCAGAGAATTGGGCGCACGAACATCTAGTTGGTACAAGTTTGATTTTTTTTCTTTTTTATAAGTTGCCATTTAATTATTGGTTATCGCAGACAGTTGTTAATTGTTTGAAAAAGGTATCAAAAGGTTAGTAAACTAGTACCACTGTTGAAACTGATGTAGTTGCACAAGACCATTTTGTTGATTTCTATCCCTCCAAAGCATATTTTGGAAAATATTCAAAGGAGGAATGTTTATGGAAAACAGCGTACAGCTGATTCCTTCAAATACTTGCCAAATTCATGCTTATTCATAGAAAATTGTTTTGAAAGTATCTTAGCACCCAAACAACGCTTTTCAGGACAAACTCTAGGCTTGAATTGGTTCAGCATAATGAGTGGCCTTGCTTCTGGAACCCCTACCATATTCTTCCGATTAACCGCAAGGTGCAGGTAGAGGTTGAGAAAAGTTTCTGTGGAAGGGGTGCCGGCAATCTGACGTTTTACTGCACACCCCAATGAGTGCCGATTGTAGTGTTTTGGCCATTATCTTACCTTCGCGCTCTCGCTGTTCAGCTTACTTAGACGCTTGGCGTTACAGACCCGCATGTAACAAGATCGTTGATTGATCAATATTACGATCATGCAGCAAATATGAACAGGGAGAGCTTGAAGGAACTGCAGAAATCGCAGAATTCAATGCTGGATTGCAGACACGGCAAGAGGAAAGGTATGTGATTTCACTTTTTCTTATTTCTTCTGAGGGGAAGTTTTACAAGTTTTTCATGACAGTTGCGCTAGCCGTTCCCCCTCTAACTGTGAAAAATAGGGATGCGTGCTTTATCGGTCATGTGCGCTTAATCGGACGAATATGGTACTTCAGTTAGTGAGGGCCATTTGTGTAAAGGCCAGCTCCAGATCTATTACTCAAACACCATGGCTGGAGTAATGAGTCCCCGGAGAAATGTTGACATTCCAAATGGCTCTGAATAGAAAATGAACTTGACTCCAACCTTGACACAAGACGATACAGCCATAACACACAGCCCGCGAGTTTGTTCTGTCAATATTATGATATTTTAGTTGCTGCCTAGCCATCGCCATCCCTCCTTGTTATTGTTTTGTTTATTGGTGCTATTGTTTACAGTGTGTATGGATGCTAATTGATCCTTTTCCCAAGCTGTGTATAATGTTATATAAATTACTATCAGCTTGAGACTGATTTATTACTGTTGTTATTATGAACCCTCACTGCAGTATTGTTTTTCTAGGTAGGTCCTCGTATTATTTTTAGAATTTTGTTTTGAATATGCGTAGGCTATCATTTCTTAAGTGCCTTAAACAAATGGTGGCCAATTTTGTTGATAGATTTCAGGTAAAGGAATGTTTTTGAAAATATTTGATGGAAAAATGTTGATAAGAACCATACCCACAAATATCCTTTAAATAAAAGGAAAAAAAAGTAAAGATATAGGTAACTTGGAACAACACTATTTGACCCTTATGCAGCTGGTGGCTAATTTGACCTATACAAAATGATGCAAAAAATGTGAAAAAAATTACTGAAACCGTGGCACATGGGAACTCATCTGAGAGTCGTCGTTGAGAGCTATCCAATGAATACCAACATGACAGGGTTTAGATGGTTTTCAAAACTCTTTGGTCTCTTGTGCTCTGGACCAAAGTAGCCTTAGCACTGGAAGGGTTAAGCCCAAATAGTCATTTATACTTTGAGATTTCCTATGAAAGATGACATCTATATTATTGATGATTTTTATTGAAATACCACAAAGCATAGATTTGCATATTTTGCATGAGGTGTCGTATAACTTAGTTCTGAACAATTTTGCTAAATATGCAAAAGTATAGGCAGGGTGATTGTTGATATTATAGTGAAGACCATTATAGTGTATGCCACTGTTTGAATAGGTACATGGGTAGTAGCACAATTGTATAAAGACTGCTCTGGTGTGACCTATTAGGAGCAATATGCAAATATAGTGGTAATAAAGCTCCAGTTTATAGGATATACATAGTGGAAATGGAACTTTGCTCTCACACACAATGGATTTCCGCCATTACAGGGTAAGGGTGACGTCGAAGGCCATGCACTGATCTGTGGTCTAGTGCATTGTACACTGACCACTTACTCACTCAACTCTACAAAGGTTTTATAAGGGTGGGAATGCCCTCTGAGGCTTATAAGAATTCATTTGACAGTGACTAATTGACTACCTCGTAGTTTTGCCAAGATTCTGCAGTTTCCTTAACCTTAAGCTCAGGACAGTCCCAGTTTAGCCAAAACTGGCAGAGAAATCAAAGATAAACAATCTAAGATAAGAATATATTCTGAATTTCAGTCATCACTATTTACTGATTATCCTCAGAGATTTCAGGCTTTTGATCTGGACACTCAAAGTATTACAGGGTCAAACCCCTTAAGCAGCATCAGTGGAAAGAAGCATGCATAGATTTGATTAAAAGTTCCTGCAATTTGTTATTTAACAAAGTGCTTTTCAAAACATCAGTTAAAACACCTGGACCAATCTGGTACAAAGGTAGTATGCACACAAATTATAAGAAGCCCTTCTGGGCGCAATATATAAGATCGGGACTGCAACAGATATCTTAAGGAATCATTCAATATCCCTGCCTGGGCATAATTTGAGACAGATGGAAATATTGGAATGAAAATTGGTGGCAATCAAGTGATGAGATAAATTAAGCCTGTGCAGCATGGACTTGTTGTGAAGGCATCCAGCAGACACATGTGGGGCGGCGGCGACGGCGGCCCGCAAAAGTCAGGCATTGATTTTTCTGCCTCTACTGGTGGAGAGCTGCCAGACGCTCCCCCCGCCCGCTGATGGTCTGGACGCTAATAGTGTACGGTGCTAACTGGTCTCATCATACATCTACCACTGTCCCTCAAAACTGCTTACTTTGGACATCACATATCACAGCAGGATAGCCAGTCCTCAATATACAATGCTATCATTGCTTTTCTTTTCATTTGTCACCAAAGAAAATTAGATTTAAACCTAATTTGTGAGCTAGTTGATAGGGCCATTTTTTCTACAAGAAATTATAAGTGCAAAACTTTTGTTGAAAACAATGGAGACATTGATGATGGCAATGATGGTGATAAGAAAAAGAATAACAATGATGATAATGATATGTGGGATTGTAATATTAGTGAAATGATGATGATAATAAAGATGATGATGATATAAATAATAATGATAATAATATTAATCATGATAATAATAATGATAATAACAATAATAATAATAAAGATGATAATAATAATAATGATAATAATGATAATCATAACTAGTAATGATAATTATAAATCTAAATTTCACCTTCATTCTAATATGCTTTCAAGGCTTTAACAATGATAGACTTCTGTTGATATTTGCACTCATCACTGTCTTTACTGAATGTGGAATTAGAATTAGCCTAGGAATGATGAAGGATGAAGTTATTTAGACTTTCATGATAAAATACCAAATTGATATATCTTTGATAATAAGGTAGGGCTGAGTGCCTGGTAAGACTAGAAGTCTGAAGATTTATAATGGACCAGCCCATGTCAAATCTGTCATCCAGCCCTATAGCTGAATATGTACTGCTAATGCTTGCTGAGTTCCCTGGCTGCAGGCTGCCTGGGCGGGAGAGGGTTAACACATATAGGCAGCTTATATTGCGCTCTGTGAGATCAAATATTAGCACAGATCTTGGCCTGCACATAATACTTCAAGCCATAGCGAGTGCTGCTCAGGTTTAATATGCGAGATTAAAACCAAGATGGTCAACCTATTTGATATGTCACCATAAGTGTCCATGCAGTTTTAATCATCCGCAGAGTATGGATGTTCTATATCCATGCTAGTAGTCCCACTAAGATGGTAATGCCTGCAGGCTCATCTTACAGCTACCTGTCCTACACAGGTAAAAATTGATGGGCCCGTTATTTTGACAGGCCCATTACAGGCCCTTTACGGGACAGTAATCGGCATGTTATGACAGGCCTTTAATATGGGCCCGTCAGAATAACGGGACCATTAGAGGCCTTTACAGGTTTTCAAGCCATAATGGGCCCATTTTAACACGCCTGCTATGGGCCTGTAACAGTTTACTTACTGTGCTAGTAAGATGGGCCAGTAGGGGGATGGTGGATCAGTTTCACCAGAAGACTCAGTCGTTATTTCAAGAGTCATCTTCTATCTGGCCCTCTGTAAATATGTTTCGGAGAAGTTCTGAAAAGTAGGGGATTTCAGGTTGTAATGATATGTTTGAGTCTCTTCATGTTTGCTTTCTGTAAAGATGGTCCCTCCCCAGAGTACTAAAACAGGCCCTTACGTGCCGGTAACAGGCTCGTTATAACAAGCCTGTGTCCAAACCGGCCAGTAACAGGCCCATTATAAATGGCCCATACAGGCCCATCAACTTTAACCTGTGTGTAGGCCAATTTGAGTTCAACTCAACCTCTCTGAAGATTTACCTGCTTGGCACAAAAATAATGCATGCAGTATAGTTCACTTCTCTTTCTCCATAACTACATAACTGAAATCAGCATGCATCTGATGTAGTTCTTAGTTACAAGATAATTATAGAAATACTTTCTTGCTACCAATCTGCATTTATTTTCAAAGAGACATTCTATTTGAAGTGCATTAATTTTGTATCCTTATTATAAAATTCATAGGCTGCAGTTGAATTTCATTTAGCACCCCCTGACTGCTAACTAATAGATTTATCTGCCATAGGTAACCTAAAGTCTGAAGGGCTTAATTAGTATTGTTCCATGGCATGTGATCCACAGGTCAGGTTTCACTTTGAGTGGAGTATACTTGAAGGAATTAAGGCTCATCCCGTGCCTGGCTTAGTGGGGCATTTATAGATAATCTGAGTACAATCAGGGACGACGGAGTAATCTAGCTCCTTATTGTATGGAGATCTTTGTAGTGGGGGACAATACTCTCGAACCCTATATTTACCCTTCCCATAGCCCCAGTTGTTAGATTATCTGGCCGATCATAATGCCATAAAGCATGTATCATTCCAGAGCAGCATAGCATTAAGGGCTATTGAGACTTTCTCTAAATACTACCATTGTCCCGCCAATTTCAAATAAATGCCTATTGATTTTCAATTAGGCATGTTATGATAAGCAAGCCAGTGAGAGGCAAGGGCAGGGCCACCTTGCAGGGAGTGGCTGCATGCAGCAACAGACTTAGCTCTCATTCTCCTCTGACTTCAGTGCTGCCTGAGTCCTTCTTCTTTTCCAGTGAGTGTCTCTCTCTCTCTCTCTCTCTCTCTCTCTCTCTCTCTCTCTCTCTCTCTCTCTCTCTCTCTCTCTCTCTCTCTCTCTCTCTCTCTCTCTCTCTCTCTCTCTCTCTCTCTCTCTCTCTCTCTCTCTCTCTCTCTCTCTCTCTCTCTTTCTCTCTCTCTCTCTCTCTCTCTCTCTGTAGTATTTATAAGGTGTGTTGATATTTCCCTCCATGCGTAAATGTAGTCATGACCTATTGATTCTCTCAGGTGTTCAATAACAGTTGCTCTGCTTACCACATACAGGGGTCTGCTCTGCGGAAGTTCTTTTGTATCTACTGTTGACTACAGAGACCCATATCAATATTTATATACATGTATATTGCAGTCAGGTGTAATCTTGCAATCTATGAGCCGACAGAATATCAAGGCAGTAGGTATCGGTTACCACTTCCCTGCAAAGGTCTGACTTATACTGCATGCATTTACCTAGCTATTACTAAGGGTCACCTTTTATAGAAAAACCTATTTTTGATTTAAGTCTTGATGGTGGTCTTTCTGAGCAAGGTTGACTCTTAAAAAATATGCACTTAATGCCAGCAGTGCAGCAATATTAGAGGATGATTCAGATATAGCACTTGAAGTTTAATTCTCAGACTTTACGATAGCATCTATCCATGCAGCTAGGTATTTAAAATGCAGAATAAAAATTTCAACTCAGAAAACCTAATGTGCACACATAGTTTCCCTGTCCCATTTCATTCTAGTACATAATGAAAAATCTGCTACATGTGAGCAGCATTGCTTCTGCCCCAAGAGTTCCCATCTCGGAGGTTCACTGCCAATTATAAGTTGACAGTGACTTCAGTGCATTCTGAGCTCAGTACTGCTGAGGGATTCATCTTTCATGTAGCCACAAAAATGCTCTTACATCTAGTTTCAAAGCGCGTCGTGATAATTTGATTCCCGAGTCTGGCGGCTAATTGGTCTGGGAGCTAGGCTATTTACTGACACATTCCGCTACTAGCTCAGCATTATAACGGCAGGTAGGGATGCAGATTTTGAATTTAGTTTATCCTCACTTTACTGCCATACTAGGGCTAGATAAAGACTAGTTAAGCTCCGAGTGGTGAGGGAAACAGTGGTTACTGGGAAATCACTGCCACTCAAGCCCCCCCCCCCCCCCCCCCCCCAATGTATAAGCAGTTTTCTCACATGCCTTGAGCCAGTTTGCAACCCCATCCAAGGGTTTGGGCAGTGGTGAGAGACAGCATTCTAATGATCACTGCTGCGCAATTGCCTTAGACCACTGTGCTGTGGAGGCAGCCCCCCGCCCTTGACATTTAGATCAAGAGGTATCTACAGGTTTCAATTCATATGTATTCATATCAAACAATGAAATATATATTTAGTTGTTTTAGTAATTGTCTTAAGTTATCATAAAAATCATCTGGGTTTCCAAATATTTCTTTAGGTCTGTCTAATTTTCCTATAAAGTTTTTCCTACATTTTTTTAAAAAATCACTGTATTTATTATTTTTTTTTTTTCATTTTTGATTGCTTCTATTCCATAAGTTAGGGGTAAGACTGCACCCTTTTTTACTCAACTGACCCTGTAAAATCAGCACCAGCCAGTGTCTCCTAGCACGACAGTCTGTGTATGCTGCCAGAATGGCTGTAGTGTTAGTATGTGATGGATAAGTACCAGTAAGCTGATAGTGATGTATATGGGGAGGAGTCAGCAGTGACAGGTAGTAAAGGGGATGGGGGTGGCTAGCAGTGTAATTGCTCAGCTCAGCCTACAAACACAGTCTCCACTACTTCTGGCTGTTAGAACTATCAGGTACACACTCGGTGACACCTCGCAGGGCTGCATTTGCAGTGACAATAGTAACTCACTAATTACCACCACTGTAGTAGTGAGGCATAGCGAGCAGGCGGCGGTTGGGGGGGGGGGGGGGGGGGGGTGGGGGGGGGGGCAGGCAGAGGGGGGGACAGACTCGGTGACACCTCGCAGGGCTGCATTTGCAGTGACAATAGTAACTCACTAATTACCACCACTGTAGTGAGGCATAGCTAGCAGGCGGAGGTTGGGGGGGGGGGGGGGGGGCAGGCAGAGGGGGGGACAGACTCGGTGACACCTCGCAGGGCTGCCTCTGCAGTGACAATAGTAACTCAGTAATTACCACCACTGTAGTGAGGCACAGGGAGCAGGCAGATGTGGGAGGGGGTTGTTATTGATGTACTAACCAACTCAATCCTTTCAAATACCATAATAAGGGTAGCTATACTCTTACCAAATAGAGCTAGGAACTCCTAGAATAATGTTTGGAAAATGTCAGGGAAATTCCGCTGAACTAGGGTAAGGATTCTAAAACAAGGGTTGGCACCTGCTTTATCCTGACTAGCCCTCTTAACTTGCAGGAAGAGGTAAAGCTAGATCACTTTTTGAAGTGGGGACTCATGAAGGGGAGGCGGGGGAGGGACTATGGTTCTATGAGAAGGGTTGTACCTGATTTTTTGCTCACCAAAATCATACTAACCAGAAACCATGCTAACCAATGTTGCACACTTCTGAAAATAGATGGCGCCACCAGGACCATGAGATACTATATTTCAAAATATACACTGTTAATGAACCAATTTGAAATTCAAAAAAAGCCCTTCTGGCTTGATTCTTTAGACTATGATGGAACATCCTAGTTTGATAGCAGAACTCGACAGGTGACATATACAGTACTAACATTTAATTGCTGCACAAATTGCCTGGACACCCATGGGTAACATGTCAAAAAGATAACACTGCATTTCTCTTCCAGTTTTTTTGCTCAAAAATCTTTTAAAAGCTGTGATAGTAATTTTGTGATGCTTAATTTATTCCTTATCAGAAGACCTTTAAGGCAATATATACTTTGTATAGGCTAAATTATCATATATAAAGCTGGGTGGAGGAAAGAAAACTCCATAAGCTACCTTAACTGGCACCTTGTGTTGTCACAATGCCTCATTGCCAGATATACATATTTCTCTCTAAAGCTAGTACAGCTGTGGCCTGGTAACCGGTGTATGTCTATGTGGATTAGAGAGTTGTAAGGATGACCTCTCAGCAGCTGATTATGTAATCCGTGAGAGAATGAAGTGATTTCTGAGTGTTTGTACTGGAGTAATCGGGTGATTTCCAGGCTTCGGCAATATCAAGGAGTATCTCAGAGGAGAGTAAGAATTTCCCATTCATCTATCATGGCACTGAATTTGTAATTAGAAATGTGCCTATTGTCACTCTCTCTTCCAAATGAGATTATAATAGAGGCTTAATCATGACTAGTGGTTTATTAATGGTGAAGGATACAGGAATACCTGGAAAAACCACCAACTAAACCCAGGTCATTGGCAACTTTCTCACATACTTTGAGCAAGTATTTTCTAATCTGTAAGTTGGAATTTGGAATTCCTCTTTTTTGCCCTTTTTCTGCCATACTATGTCTACGTCGTGACTAACCAGTTGTAACTAGTGGAGGAATATATATATATATATATATATATATATATATATATATATATATATATATATATATATATATATATATATATATATGTATATATATATATATATATATATATATATATATATATATATATATATATATATATATATATATATATATATATATATATATATATTGTTCTAACTGTGTATTCCTCAATTTGACACATCACATACTTCGTGAATATCCAGTGGTTGATAACACCTGGGATTTACAATATCAAAGGAGGACATGATGGGGGAGCTGTTGCTTTGGTTCTGCTTAAATGCCTACTAACAGATTTTCAAAAAAATGCTCTTGTTAGAAAGATTTCTCCCAGAATTTCTTTTTGGTATTTCCAGGTCTCTTTGGGAGCATAATTAGGTTAACCTGAAGGGCCTGGTAGGGAGGTTACCACTACTTGGCTCCTGGGATTTAGCAATTACTGCAGTCGGCAGGACATTTTGGATTTAATCACATGTTACAATGATGGTTTCATCAGATTTACCAAATGAAATATCTTGAATGAATATTTCTTTAGCTCGCAGATATTTTCTTGGGCCTAGATCCACATCAGGCTGGCAATGCACCAGGTTTACAAATTTAGGAGCCGCCTAGTGGCAATGCTGGACACTAAAACAACAGATTGATTTTTTGCAATATTTTGTTCATGTTGGTGCAGTGCAGCCTGAAATGCAGTCTGGCCGCACCTGCCCAGGGATAAGGAAACAGGATTTTCTTGAGAATTTCTGAAAATTCTTTGCACCTTTGATCTTTTCCGTGAGGCAGCAAGTCGACGGGGGAATGTAGCATTTTAATTCCCGTCTCCCGATGCAGGAAAGTGGTGTGCGAGTCGGGCCAATGAATACATGGCATCAAAATTGATGAGGGGGATATTCCATTAGGATTAGTCCACATGGAAGAGGGATAATTTCCTCCTCCCTTTCATCTGCTTTGATGTCAGAAGGTCGCAGGTATTGAGGAACGCGACTGAGCGTGATTGCCCTTGCCACAGACCAGACTTGTTCGATATCTCAATATTGGGCGGGGGCTTGTCGCATTTAGCATAGGCCACATGAAGGAATATCGCTATGGATAGGGTAAAATGGTTAGTGTAGACCCCATGAAAACACATCTCTGTATCAATTGAGGTTAAGTAATTATATAGCATGGAAGTATTGAGGAAGTATTTTTAATGGTGCAAATGTATGTATGTAGCCATATTATGAAATATCTCTATTAATGGTGCAAATTTATTCAGTGTAGATACTATCAAGAAATGCCAACAAAGTAATTAGCCTAGCTTTTGTAATTGACCAATAAAGAACCATCCTTAAAAAAACTAGCAAACATTCTTAAGTATATATCCTAAAGGATTCATATATTTATGGAATGGTTGTTTTTAGAAACAATTTTTTTCTTTTTGATTGAGCTTTAGTATGTAATATTGGGCCAATGAAGAAAGTGGTTGGATTTCATCTTCAATGATTAGATCTCTTATAGACAGTTACTATTTAGATCAAGGCTACCTTTTAAAGTAACTTCTTTTTTTTATAAAAAATATACTTTTGTTGGTGCAAAATCAAAAATACTTTGGCCATTACAGGTTTAAATAAGTTACTACCACTTGGCTTCTTCTTTCTGGACCCCCTAGACCCTCAGAAGATGTCCTGCAAAATTGTTGAGCAGGTCGCAATTAGAACTACTTTATGCACTGACTGCACAACTGCATATCTATATTAATAGCAGTTATAAATGACCCCATTATATAAGCACTATAGTTAGCCTGGGGCCTTTCACTGGTTCTATCTCTCAGCCCTCCACCAAACGACTTCCATGATAATTATGTCTATTGATGACCCGGGACATTAAGGTATTATGCTTAGTAATCCCAGAGAAGTCCATCAGTCACAGGATGAGAGAAATGTCTCACTGAGTCAGTGCATGAACAATCACAGGGATCATTCAGCTTGTTTACCCAATTCAGGCCTGCACATCCATAACCTGGCATCACTGTGAACTCAAA
>OZ012686.1:59467301-59546979 GCA_963942565.1 Maea johnstoni | reverse complement strand
CAAATGATACTTTAGAAAACTTTGGAAATACTCATAGATTCACAAAATATTCAAATGAGAGTTGAAGGTTGAGTTCTAATGAACATTTTTTCTCCAAACATTCTTCTCCAAATCTGTACTGAATTATGTGGCCAAGAGATAGATGTCATGATATCATACTTTAAAATGAAAACAGCCGGCAATGTGTATTTTATATTTAAGCTTCTTAATTTTTCTGTTGACATATCATGTGCTGAAAGCATACTTTTGATATAATTGTATTCATCATTAGACCAGACCTCAATTACTGCTGATGTTAGTTAAATTCCTGGTGTGGTGCCAGAGGCCTTTCTCTCTGTTAGCAAATAGAAAAATAACACTTTATTATAAAGTTATGTGGATCATTTCTGTGTCATGAAGGTCAATGGCCATCAGATCTAAGGAACATACTGAGATAGAAAATAAACCACTTTATTATGTAGTTATATGAATCATTTCTATGTCATGGAGGTCAATGGCCATCAGATCTATGGAACGTCTTGCACATGATTGGCCTTGTAATGCAGACCTATTGTTCGAGCATTATAGGCATAAGCTGGGGCCAGTGTGGTGAAGTACAGCTAGGCTCCTCACAGCTGAGGAGGCACTTAGTCAGAGAAAAGGGAATGCATTTTGAAGGAGATTGTGCTTCATCAGGTAAGCTTTAATCAATCATGTGCTAATAGCATGAAGCAGATATTGAGCAGGATAAACCTACATTACTAAGTGTAGCTGAGACTTCCTGGGAAATCCTTGTACTTTCCTATGGGAATCCTAGAAATCCCTTGCTGTGGGAAGCTTCATTGACTAGAACTAGTTTCTGACTAGGGACTCCCCCACGGCTCAGCAGTCTGGTGTAATCCATGCTGACTGTATACAACCTGCCAGGGAGTTTTCAGCAATCTTACTATATCAGGCTTCGTCTGGCGTAAGGACTAGCGTCATACACTAAGTTGTATAAAATCATTTGTTGATATTTTGCTAATTAGCTGTGGGTGGTGACCTCTTGATTTGATTTCGGATCTTTATAAATCTTAATGGTGATGTCTTAAATGGATTATTCTGCAATATATTGGTAAAAGAAGAATCATGATTGATTTCAAATCAGTCCTCTTTTTCATCAGACAATGTGCTCCCTAAAATAATCATTATCTCTAATGTGCCCCCTGGGGAGAGTAATGTGAACTACTTACGGCCCTTCCCTTGCCTGGATGATGCTATTCAAAAGGAATAAGAAACCAATCAGGGCCGCTAATTCTCCACCTGGGAAGCGTAATGTGAACTAATTTGCCCCCTAGGGAGAGAAAAGTGAACTACCGAGAAATTCCTCCCGCCATCATCTTAAGTATGCTCCTTGATCGCCTTTAATCTTCCTTCGTCTAGACCGCTCTTCACTCAAGGAGACCCCTTGAGAAGCGAGGAGAGCTGTTTGATGTAAGTCGCCTCCCCACGCTAGCCTTTAGGTTAATAACTTATCCCATTTCCTTCTACATGTCATGCTTCAATGGCTCCCCCTATTGACAGACCCTCTTTCCTCAGGCGAGCCTGTCCCGCAAAGTGGACACTGCTTGGCCAGGTTTATATTTAACACGATTTCCTTCCCTTCCAGTCCGCAATGAATCTCTTAAGAATGGAGGTAATATTCTTAGTCTGAGCACGTCCGGCAAACACTGCGATATTTAGAGTCTAGCACCATCGGCCGCCGTGATCAAAGCTCGGCCAACATCAAAGTAACACAACCATTAAGCTCTTAGTAGTGCGGCCAGATTATCACCAGTGCCAAACCAGCACTGTGATTGGTGCAATTCAGCCTCGCCCCGTATGCCAACTTCCCAGGAAACTAAGTGTGATTTTAAGTAGGTAATGAATGACCGTCTGCAGAGGAGAAAATGTGGCCCAATTAAGCAACAATTTCCTCCGTTGCTAACTACTTCCCCGCCACCACCATCAGCTGACATCCAGATTGTGGCAAAACTGGACCTTTTACACAAAGAAAAAAACTCTATGATCTTCGTATTCAGGTAATAGTTGCCCAGCTTCAGATTTAAGTTCTTGGAGCAATTAGTATTCAACTGGAGTGTTGCTGAATGATGTAAATTTAAGTGTGTGTATGCATCTACTAATGTGAAAATGTTTTCCCAATGTGGGAATGAAGTTTGTGGGAATCAGACAGTGGGCTATGTTGGAATCACTATTAGTGGGTTAAGGAAATCATTGACATTCTTATCAGATATAAAACATATCTAAAGAAATAAATCAAAGTGACCATCATATTTACAAAAGGTGAATTGCGCAGGATATAAAAGGGGCAGAAAACTTTATAGGCATAAATATTCTTTGTTTATTTTGTGATTTCCTTGTCAAAAGCAGGCAAAAATGGAATGAGGTTTTTATCTTTGATAAAAGCATTTTCATAAAAAA
This sequence comes from Maea johnstoni, assembly GCA_963942565.1. NCBI lineage: Eukaryota > Metazoa > Annelida > Polychaeta > Spionida > Magelonidae > Maea > Maea johnstoni. The sequence goes on along the minus strand of OZ012686.1, from coordinate 59,544,540 downwards.
TAATTTATGGTAAAAGGTTTGTTCAAACTAAAGTGATGACTGACTCTTCCTGATGTTTTGTGAACATTTTTCCTTGCTTATTTTGCACACCAGCCTAGATGTTGACAGCACTTGCCAAGGCGAGCTATACACAGCAACAGGTTGATGGTGCTGGACGTCTACTCTCTGGTCCCAGCTCTCAGCTGCAGAAAGGCTAGCTTTTTATAGTGCTCATGTTAGACTGTCATGTTATTATGTCTAGGTAGACATGATTCAACAGGGCACACCTGTTTCAGGCTCCATTAGCTGACCTGAACCATTCATCCTGAAGCACCTGTCAGCCGAGGAAACATGGCTGCTTTATTTAAACCAGCCATACATCATTCCTATGGCAAATATACTGTCTTGTCATATTGATATAAGAAAATCAGTGGTAATAAACAATGTTTACAAGATATAGGAGAGGGGGGGGGGCTGCTTGTCACATATTTCTTATATACATTTCTCTCTCAAATATTTTCATGACATTCATCATCAAAATTTTAGTCATGCCTTTTTAGGCTGCTATGGGGATAAAAAAAAATTAAACATATACTTTTCAGGTCTCCTGGACTGTTTTGCATATTCGTAATATTTCCTTTGAAATTGTTTTTTTATAATCACTGACTTTGGAATGTGTTCTGAGCATGGTTCTGTTAACTTTTACATAATATTATAGAGTTCCCTCTTATAATTAGTGCAGATGTTATGAATTCTTCTTTGAAAATAACATCACTAAGGCATCCTTTGCCAGGCCTTCTGAAGAAAATCTTTCCATTGGGTTCTGATTCACAATTTTTCTTTAAGTATTTCCCAATGGATTCCTTTTTGAAGAAGATATTGCATAAGTGTTCTTGCTTTCTTGGGATGATCTCTGCAGAGAAGAACTCATCAAAGTGTTTTAGACGGTAGTAACAGACAGCTGCCCTTTTTGATGTGACTGAAGAACAGAGTGAGTCATAGAGAATACTACCTGCCTGCAACTACACCTGCCACAGATACACTGTCTCATGTTGCTCCTTTAGATCCTTGACTGCTGCTTCTTCAGTGAAATATCAAAAACCTTACTGCAGTATTTCAAGATTGTTCAAAGGAGCTGTTCCATGGAAAGGGAGACACTGCAATTCTTTGATAATTTCCTTTGTGATGGCCTGCAAACATTTTCATATGATTCAGATTCCCCTTTTATTAAGAAAAAAGCAATTATTGTAAAAAACCTATATCTTTATTTGAGGTGTAATTCCAAGTTTATTGCACCAATTGGTACTCTTAATATTCATAATGAAGAATAATTGTGTGTGCATGTTCAATTAAGTTACATCTCTGTGTCATTAGCATCGATATGAAAATATTTGTAGGAAAAATGTTGATCAGAGCTTTACCTACAAAAGGGGGACTAACTACTGTCAAACTGTTCATCTAGACAAAGCTTATCTTTGGATAAATAGCGCTCAGAATCAATATTTGGATATTCTACATATTATTGTTTCAATTTTGATTTATAGAAAACAACAATGAGACCTTTCAATGTTTAGTGGTAGAAGTTCCAGTATGGGATGAATGTAGTCCTATTTGCCAACCTTCTATTGGATTTTCCCAGAAAGCATGTTGGGCCATATATAAAGCAATAATGATTAGTTTCCTAGGAGAATCAATAGATGGCAGTGCAATCAGGGAATCCATCCTGTTTGTCTGACAGCGGGGAGGCAATCATTGGTCAGTGATCAATCAGGGAGAGGGGGGGGGGGGGGCGGGGAGTTAGGTCAATGCTTTGTTTTCCTCTTAACCCTCTCTCTCCCAGAAAGGTGACAGTGAGGAGGCAATCATTGGTCAGTGATCAATCAGGGAGAGGGGGGGGGGGGCGGGGAGTTAGGTCAATGCTTTGTTTTCCTCTTAACCCTCTCTCTCCCAGAAAGGTGACAGTGAGCAAGCAATCATTGGTCAGTGATCAATCAGGGAGAGGGGGCGGGGAGTTAGGTCAATGCTTTGTTTTCCTCTTAACCCTCTCTCTCCCAGAAAGGTGACAGTGAGGAGACAATCATTGGTCAGTGGTCAATCAGGGAGAGGGGGGGGGGAAGAGTTAGGTCAATGCTTTGTTTTCCTCTTAACCCTCTCTCTCCCAGAAAGGTAACAGTGAGGAGGCAATCATTGGTCAGTGATCAATCAGGGAGAGGAGGGGGGGGGGGGAGAGTTAGGTCAATGCTTTGTTTTCCTCTTAACCCTCTCTCTCCCAGAAAGGTGACAGCGGGGAGGCAATCATAGGTCAGTGATCAATCAGGGAGGGGGGGGGGGGGAAGAGTTAGGTCAATGCTTTGTTTTCCTCTTAACCCTCTCTCTCCCAGAAAGGTGACAGTGAGGAGGCAACCATTGGTCAGTGATCAATCAGGGAGAGGGGGGGAAGAGTTAGGTCAATGCTTTGTTTTCCTCTTAACCCTCTCTCTCCCAGAAAGGTGACAGCGGGGAGGCAATCATTGGTCAGTGATCAATCAGGGAGAGGGGGGGGGGTAAGAGTTAGGTCAATGCTTTGTTTTCCTCTTAACCCTCTCTCTCCCAGAAAGGTGACAGCGAGGAGGCAATCATTGGTCAGTGATCAATCAGGGAGGGGGGGGGGGGGGAGAGTTAGGTCAATGCTTTGTTTTCCTCTTAACCCTCTCTCTCCCAGAAAGGTGACAGTGAGGAGGCAATCATTGGTCAGTGATCAATCAGGGAGAGGGGGGGGGGAGAGTTAGGTCAATGCTTTGTTTTCCTCTTAACCCTCTCTCTCCCAGAAAGGTGACAGTGAGGAGGCAATCATTGGTCAGTGATCAATCAGGGAGAGGGGGGGGGGGGTAAGAGTTAGGTCAATGCTTTGTTTTCCTCTTAACCCTCTCTCTCCCAGAAAGGTGACAGTGAGGAGGCAACCATTGGTCAGTGATCAATCAGGGAGAGGGGGGGAAGAGTTAGGTCAATGCTTTGTTTTCCTCTTAACCCTCTCTCTCCCAGAAAGGTGACAGCGGGGAGGCAATCATTGGTCAGTGATCAATCAGGGAGAGGGGGGGGGAAGAGTTAGGTCAATGCTTTGTTTTCCTCTTAACCCTCTCTCTCCCAGAAAGGTGACAGCGGGGAGGCAATCATTGGTCAGTGATCAATCAGGGAGAGGGGGGGGGTAAGAGTTAGGTCAATGCTTTGTTTTCCTCTTAACCCTCTCTCTCCCAGAAAGGTGACAGTGAGGAGGCAATCATTGGTCAGTGATCAATCAGGGAGAGGGGGGGGGGGGGGGGTAAGAGTTAGGTCAATGCTTTGTTTTCCTCTTAACCCTCTCTCTCCCAGAAAGGTGACAGTGAGGAGGCAACCATTGGTCAGTGATCAATCAGGGAGAGGGGGGGAAGAGTTAGGTCAATGCTTTGTTTTCCTCTTAACCCTCTCTCTCCCAGAAAGGTGACAGCGGGGAGGCAATCATTGGTCAGTGATCAATCAGGGAGAGGGGGGGGGAAGAGTTAGGTCAATGCTTTGTTTTCCTCTTAACCCTCTCTCTCCCAGAAAGGTGACAGCGGGGAGGCAATCATTGGTCAGTGATCAATCAGGGAGAGGGGGGGGGGTAAGAGTTAGGTCAATGCTTTGTTTTCCTCTTAACCCTCTCTCTCCCAGAAAGGTGACAGTGAGGAGGCAATCATTGGTCAGTGATCAATCAGGGAGAGGAGGGGGGGGGGGGGGGGGTAAGAGTTAGGTCAATGCTTTGTTTTCCTCTTAACCCTCTCTCTCCCAGAAAGGTGACAGCGGGGAGGCAATCATTGGTCAGTGATCAATCAGGGAGAGGGGGGGGGGAAGAGTTAGGTCAATGCTTTGTTTTCCTCTTAACCCTCTCTCTCCCAGAAAGGTGACAGTGAGGAGGCAATCATTGGTCAGTGATCAATCAGGGAGAGGGGGGGGGGGGGAAGAGTTAGGTCAATGCTTTGTTCTCCTCTTAACCCTCTCTCTCCCAGAAAGGTGACAGTGAGGAGGCAATCATTGGTCAGTGATCAATCAGGGAGAGGGGGGGGGGGGGAAGAGTTAGGTCAATGCTTTGTTTTCCTCTTAACCCTCTCTCTCCCAGAAAGGTGACAGTGAGGAGGCAACCATTGGTCAGTGATCAATCAGGGAGAGGGGGGGGGGGTAAGAGTTAGGTCAATGCTTTGTTTTCCTCTTAACCCTCTCTCTCCCAGAAAGGTGACAGCGGGGAGGCAATCATTGGTCAGTGATCAATCAGGGAGAGGGGGGGGGGGGAGAGTTAGGTCAATGCTTTGTTTTCCTCTTAACCCTCTCTCTCCCAGAAAGGTGACAGCGGGGAGGCAACCATTGGTCAGTGATCAATCAGGGAGAGGGGGGGGGTAAGAGTTAGGTCAATGCTTTGTTTTCCTCTTAACCCTCTCTCTCCCAGAAAGGTGACAGTGAGGAGGCAATCATTGGTCAGTGATCAATCAGGGAGAGGGGGGGGGTAAGAGTTAGGTCAATGCTTTGTTTTCCTCTTAACCCTCTCTCTCCCAGAAAGGTGACAGCGGGGAGGCAATCATTGGTCAGTGATCAATCAGGGAGAGGGGGGGGGGTAAGAGTTAGGTCAATGCTTTGTTTTCCTCTTAACCCTCTCTCTCCCAGAAAGGTGACAGTGAGGAGGCAATCATTGGTCAGTGATCAATCAGGGAGAGGGGGGGGGGGGGGTAAGAGTTAGGTCAATGCTTTGTTTTCCTCTTAACCCTCTCTCTCCCAGAAAGGTGACAGTGAGGAGGCAATCATTGGTCAGTGATCAATCAGGGAGAGGGGGGGGGGAGAGTTAGGTCAATGCTTTGTTTTCCTCTTAACCCTCTCTCTCCCAGAAAGGTGACAGCGGGGAGGCAACCATTGGTCAGTGATCAATCAGGGAGAGGGGGGGGGGGGGGGGGGGAGAGTTAGGTCAATGCTTTGTTTTCCTCTTAACCCTCTCTCTCCCAGAAAGGTGACAGTGAGGAGGCAACCATTGGTCAGTGATCAATCAGGGAGAGGGGGGGGGGGGGGGTAAGAGTTAGGTCAATGCTTTGTTTTCCTCTTAACCCTCTCTCTCCCAGAAAGGTGACAGCGGGGAGGCAATCATTGGTCAGTGATCAATCAGGGAGAGGGGGGGGGGGGGGGGGGGGGGAGAGTTAGGTCAATGCTTTGTTTTCCTCTTAACCCTCTCTCTCCCAGAAAGGTGACAGTGAGGAGGCAACCATTGGTCAGTGATCAATCAGGGAGAGGGGGGGGGGGTAAGAGTTAGGTCAATGCTTTGTTTTCCTCTTAACCCTCTCTCTCCCAGAAAGGTGACAGCGGGGAGGCAATCATTGGTCAGTGATCAATCAGGGAGAGGGGGGGGGGGGGGGGGGGGGTAAGAGTTAGGTCAATGCTTTGTTTTCCTCTTAACCCTCTCTCTCCCAGAAAGGTGACAGTGAGGAGGCAATCATTGGTCAGTGATCTATCAGGGAGAGGGGGGGGGGGAGAGTTAGGTCAATGCTTTGTTTTCCTCTTAACCCTCTCTCTCCCAGAAAGGTGACAGTGAGGAGGCAATCATTGGTCAGTGATCAATCAGGGAGAGGAGGGGGGGGGGGAGAGTTAGGTCAATGCTTTGTTTTCCTCTTAACCCTCTCTCTCCCAGAAAGGTGACAGCGGGGAGGCAATCATTGGTCAGTGATCAATCAGGGAGAGGGGGGGGGGGGAGAGTTAGGTCAATGCTTTGTTTTCCTCTTAACCCTCTCTCTCCCAGAAAGGTGACAGTGAGGAGGCAATCATTGGTCAGTGATCAATCAGGGAGAGGGGGGGGGGTAAGAGTTAGGTCAATGCTTTGTTTTCCTCTTAACCCTCTCTCTCCCAGAAAGGTGACAGCGGGGAGGCAACCATTGGTCAGTGATCAATCAGGGAGAGGGGGGGGGGGGGGGAGAGTTAGGTCAATGCTTTGTTTTCCTCTTAACCCTCTCTCTCCCAGAAAGGTGACAGTGAGGAGGCAACCATTGGTCAGTGATCAATCAGGGAGAGGGGGGGGGGGGGTAAGAGTTAGGTCAATGCTTTGTTTTCCTCTTAACCCTCTCTCTCCCAGAAAGGTGACAGCGGGGAGGCAATCATTGGTCAGTGATCAATCAGGGAGAGGGGGGGGGGGGGGGGGTAAGAGTTAGGTCAATGCTTTGTTTTCCTCTTAACCCTCTCTCTCCCAGAAAGGTGACAGCGGGGAGGCAATCATTGGTCAGTGATCAATCAGGGAGAGGGGGGGGGGGGGAGAGTTAGGTCAATGCTTTGTTTTCCTCTTAACCCTCTCTCTCCCAGAAAGGTGACAGTGAGGAGGCAATCATTGGTCAGTGATCAATCAGGGAGAGGGGGGGGGTAAGAGTTAGGTCAATGCTTTGTTTTCCTCTTAACCCTCTCTCTCCCAGAAAGGTGACAGCGGGGAGGCAATCATTGGTCAGTGATCAATCAGGGAGAGGGGGGGGGGGGGTAAGAGTTAGGTCAATGCTTTGTTTTCCTCTTAACCCTCTCTCTCCCAGAAAGGTGACAGTGAGGAGGCAATCATTGGTCAGTGATCAATCAGGGAGGGGGGGGGGGAAGAGTTAGGTCAATGCTTTGTTTTCCTCTTAACCCTCTCTCTCCCAGAAAGGTGACAGTGAGGAGGCAATCATTGGTCAGTGATCAATCAGGGAGGGGGGGGGGAAGAGTTAGGTCAATGCTTTGTTTTCCTCTTAACCCTCTCTCTCCCAGAAAGGTGACAGTGAGGAGGCAATCATTGGTCAGTGATCTATCAGGGAGAGGGGGGGGGGGGGAGAGTTAGGTCAATGCTTTGTTTTCCTCTTAACCCTCTCTCTCCCAGAAAGGTGACAGTGAGGAGGCAATCATTGGTCAGTGATCAATCAGGGAGAGGAGGGGGGGGGGGGGGGGGAGAGTTAGGTCAATGCTTTGTTTTCCTCTTAACCCTCTCTCTCCCAGAAAGGTGACAGTGAGGAGGCAATCATTGGTCAGTGATCAATCAGGGAGAGGAGGGGGGGGGGGAGAGTTAGGTCAATGCTTTGTTTTCCTCTTAACCCTCTCTCTCCCAGAAAGGTGACAGTGAGGAGGCAATCATTGGTCAGTGATCAATCAGGGAGAGGAGGGGGGGGGGGGGAGAGTTAGGTCAATGCTTTGTTTTCCTCTTAACCCTCTCTCTCCCAGAAAGGTGACAGCGGGGAGGCAATCATTGGTCAGTGATCAATCAGGGAGAGGAGGGGGGGGGGAAGAGTTCGGTCAATGCTTTGTTTTCCTCTTAACCCTCTCTCTCCCAGAAAGGTGACAGTGAGGAGGCAATCATTGGTCAGTGACCAATCAGGGAGAGGAGGGGGGGGGGAGAGTTAGGTCAATGCTTTGTTTTCCTCTTAACCCTCTCTCTCTCCCAGAAAGGTGACAGTGAGGAGACAATCATTGGTCAGTGATCAATCAGGGAGAGGGGGGGGGGGGGGAAGAGTTAGGTCAATGCTTTGTTTTCCTCTTAACCCTCTCTCCCAGAAAGGTGACAGTGAGGAGGCAATCATTGGTCAGTGATCAATCAGGGAGAGGAGGGGGGGGGAGAGTTAGGTCAATGCTTTGTTTTCCTCTTAACCCTCTCTCTCCCAGAAAGGTGACAGTGAGGAGACAATCATTGGTCAGTGATCAATCAGGGAGAGGGGGGGGGGGGAAGAGTTAGGTCAATGCTTTGTTTTCCTCTTAACCCTCTCTCTCCCAGAAAGGTGACAGTGAGGAGGCAATCATTGGTCAGTGATCAATCAGGGAGAGGGGGGGGGTAAGAGTTCGGTCAATGCTTTGTTTCCCTCTTAACCCTCTCTCTCCCAGAAAGGTGACAGTGAGGAGGCAACCATTGGTCAGTGATCTATCAGGGAGAGGGGGGGGGGGGAAGAGTTAGGTCAATGCTTTGTTTTCCTCTTAACCCTCTCTCTCCCAGAAAGGTGACAGTGAGGAGGCAACCATTGGTCAGTGATCTATCAGGGAGAGGGGGGGGGAAGAGTTAGGTCAATGCTTTGTTTTCCTCTTAACCCTCTCTCTCCCAGAAAGGTGACAGTGAGGAGGCAATCATTGGTCAGTGATCACTCAGGGAGAGGGGGGGGAAGAGTTAGGTCAATGCTTTGTTTTCCTCTTAACCCTCTCTCTCCCAGAAAGGTGACAGCGAGGAGGCAATCATTGGTCAGTGATCAATCAGGGAGAGGGGGGGGGAAGAGTTAGGTCAATGCTTTGTTTTCCTCTTAACCCTCTCTCTCCCAGAAAGGTAACAGTGAGGAGACAATCATTGGTCAGTGATCTATCAGGGAGAGGGGGGGGGGAAGAGTTAGGTCAATGCTTTGTTTTCCTCTTAACCCTCTCTCTCCCAGAAAGGTGACAGTGAGGAGGCAATCATTGGTCAGTGATCAATCAGGGAGAGGGGGGGGGGGTGAAGAGTTAGGTCAATGCTTTGTTTTCCTCTTAACCCTCTCTCTCCCAGAAAGGTGACAGTGAGGAGACAATCATTGGTCAGTGATCAATCAGGGAGAGGGGGGGGGGGGAAGAGTTAGGTCAATGCTTTGTTTTCCTCTTAACCCTCTCTCTCCCAGAAAGGTGACAGTGAGGAGGCAATCATTGGTCAGTGATCACTCAGGGAGAGGGGGGGGGGGAAGAGTTAGGTCAATGCTTTGTTTTCCTCTTAACCCTCTCCCTCCCAGAAAGGTGACAGTGAGGAGACAATCATTGGTCAGTGATCTATCAGGGAGAGGGGGGGGAAGAGTTAGGTCAATGCTTTGTTTTCCTCTTAACCCTCTCTCTCCCAGAAAGGTGACAGTGAGGAGGCAATCATTGGTCAGTGATCTATCAGGGAGAGGGGGAGGAAGAGTTAGGTCAATGCTTTGTTTTCCTCTTAACCCTCTCTCTCCCAGAAAGGTGACAGTGAGGAGGCAATCATTGGTCAGTGATCTATCAGGGAGAGGGGGAGGAAGAGTTAGGTCAATGCTTTGTTTTCCTCTTAACCCTCTCTCTCCCAGAAAGGTGACAGTGAGGAGGCAATCATTGGTCAGTGATCTATCAGGGAGAGGGAGGGGGGAAGAGTTAGGTCAATGCTTTGTTTTCCTCTTAACCCTCTCTCTCCCAGAAAGGTAACAGTGAGGAGGCAATCATTGGTCAGTGATCAATCAGGGAGAGGGGGGTAAGAGTTAGGTCAATGTTTTGTTTTCCTCTTAACCCTCTCTCTCCCAGAAAGGTGACAGTGAGGAGACAATCATTGGTCAGTGATCTATCAGGGAGAGGGGGGGGGGGGGGGGGGGTAAGAGTTAGGTCAATGCTTTGTTTTCCTCTTAACCCTCTCTCTCCCAGAAAGGTGACAGTGAGGAGGCAATCATTGGTCAGTGATCAATCAGGGAGAGAGGGGGGGGGGGGGAAGAGTTAGGTCAATGCTTTGTTTTCCTCTTTACCCTCTCTCTCCCAGAAAGGTGACAGTGAGGAGACAATCATTGGTCAGTGATCAATCAGGGAGAGGGGGGGGGAAGAGTTAGGTCAATGCTTTGTTTTCCTCTTAACCCTCTCTCTCCCAGAAAGGTGACAGTGAGGAGGCAATCATTGGTCAGTGATCAATCAGGGAGAGGGGGGGGGGAAGAGTTAGGTCAATGCTTTGTTTTCCTCTTAACCCTCTCTCTCCCGGAAAGGTGACAGTGAGGAGGCAATCATTGGTCAGTGATCTATCAGGGAGAGGGGGGGGGAAGAGTTAGGTCAATGCTTTGTTTTCCTCTTAACCCTCTCTCTCCCAGAAAGGTTACAGTGAGGAGGCAATCATTGGTCAGTGATCAATCAGGGAGAGGGGGGGGGGAAGAGTTAGGTCAATGCTTTGTTTTCCTCTTAACCCTCTCTCTCCCGGAAAGGTGACAGTGAGGAGGCAATCATTGGTCAGTGATCAATCAGGGAGAGGGTGGGGGTAAGAGTTAGGTCAATGCTTTGTTTTCCTCTTAACCCTCTCTCTCCCAGAAAGGTGACAGTGAGGAGGCAATCATTGGTCAGTGATCAATCAGGGAGAGGGGGGGGGGGGAAGAGTTAGGTCAATGCTTTGTTTTCCTCTTAACCCTCTCTCTCCCAGAAAGGTAACAGTGAGGAGGCAATCATTGGTCAGTGATCAATCAGGGAGAGGGGGGGGGAAGAGTTAGGTCAATGCTTTGTTTTCCTCTTAACCCTCTCTCTCTCAGAAAGGTGACAGTGAGGAGGCAATCATTGGTCAGTGATCACTCAGGGAGAGGGGAGGGTAAGAGTTAGGTCAATGCTTTGTTTTCCTCTTAACCCTCTCTCTCCCAGAAAGGTGACAGTGAGGAGGCAATCATTGGTCAGTGATCAAACAGGGAGGGGGGGGGGAGAGTTAGGTCAATGCTTTGTTTTCCTCTTAACCCTCTCTCTCCCAGAGGGTGACAGTGAGGAGACAATCATTGGTCAGTGATCAATCAGGGAGAGGGGGGGGGGGGTAAGAGTTAGGTCAATGCTTTGTTTTCCTCTTAACCCTCTCCCAGAAAGGTGACAGTGAGGAGGCAATCATTGGTCAGTGATCAATCAGGGAGAGGGGGGGGGGGGGGAAGAGTTAGGTCAATGCTTTGTTTTCCTCTTAACCCTCTCTCTCCCAGAGGGTGACAGTGAGGAGGCAATCATTGGTCAGTGATCAATCAGGGAGAGGGGGGGGGGGGTAAGAGTTAGGTCAATGCTTTGTTTTCCTCTTAACCCTCTCCCAGAAAGGTGACAGTGAGGAGGCAATCATTGGTCAGTGATCTATCAGGGAGAGGGGGGGGGGAAGAGTTAGGTCAATGCTTTGTTTTCCTCTTAACCCTCTCTCTCCCAGAAAGGTGACAGTGAGGAGGCAATCATTGGTCAGTGATCAATCAGGGAGAGGGGGGGGGGAAGAGTTAGGTCAATGCTTTGTTTTCCTCTTAACCCTCTCTCTCCCAGAAAGGTGACAGTGAGGAGACAATCATTGGTCAGTGATCAATCAGGGAGAGGGGGAGGAAGAGTTCGGTCAATGCTTTGTTTTCCTCTTAACCCTCTCTCTCCCAGAAAGGTGACAGTGAGGAGACAATCATTGGTCAGTGATCAATCAGGGAGGGGGGGGGGAGAGTTAGGTCAATGCTTTGTTTTCCTCTTAACCCTCTCTCTCCCAGAAAGGTGACAGTGAGGAGACAATCATTGGTCAGTGATCAATCAGGGAGAGGGGGAGGAAGAGTTAGGTCAATGCTCTTTGTTTTCCTCTTAACCCTCTCTCTCCCAGAAAGGTGACAGTGAGGAGACAATCATTGGTCAGTGATCAATCAGGGAGAGGGGGAGGAAGAGTTAGGTCAATGCTTTGTTTTCCTCTTAACCCTCTCTCTCCCAGAAAGGTGACAGTGAGGAGGCAATCATTGGTCAGTGATCAATCAGGGAGAGGGGGCGGTAAGAGTTAGGTCAATGCTTTGTTTTCCTCTTAACCCTCTCTCTCCCAGAAAGGTGACAGTGAGGAGGCAATCATTGGTCAGTGATCTATCAGGGAGAGGGGGGGGGGGAAGAGTTAGGTCAATGCTTTGTTTTCCTCTTAACCCTTTCTCTCCCAGAAAGGTGACAGTGAGGAGGCAATCATTGGTCAGTGATCAATCAGGGAGAGGGGGGGGGGTAAGAGTTAGGTCAATGCTTTGTTTTCCTCTTAACTAGTGATGGGACGATGATCGCCTGTAGTCGAAAGTCGTCAGCAAGTTAACAGTAACCAATTAATCGGCTGGAGACTTTACACCTAATTGTTAGTCGGTATAATAGCCCATTAAGCCAGCCCACATCCTCTAAGGTCAAAGGGTTCCTTGCCAGATATCCCACAGAGAAAGTTGCTTGTCTCACGTACTGACCTACTGGCTTGTTTATACCTTCGAAGAGCCAGCACTATAATAGGTCTAGTATGGGTCATGCAAGTAGTGAGTAATAGCATACCAAGAAGTATACCTACTGACTCTGATAAAAACTGGGGTACTGAGCAAACTAGATATTTCAGATTCCTTCTAAATGTAGAAATATGAGTTGGATGAAATGTGTTCTATGATGTGTCTTTCATTATTTTTCTAAAGACATCTTTTAATGCCTTCATACATATTGTAAAAAGTATTTTGATTTATTAGAATACTGGTAATTTGTCTCTAAGTTACTGAATAAAAATAAGAAAGAAAACATACAAGTATATCTAACCTGCACTGTTTACATGTATAATCCTTCATAGCATAAATCAAAAACACTTGAGAAAGTTTGATGCCAAGATAGAATAGATAATTTGAAATAGTACAATATTATAATAAGTGATAACATGCTAAACTTAAGCTTTGACAAGCAAACATTCTCATGAAAGTGAGATGAACCGATTAATCGGTGATAGTTGGTTGGCCTAGCTGACTGATGATCGGTTGGGAAAATTCAACTGACTCCCACCACTACTCTTAACCCTCTCTCTCCCAGAAAGGTGACAGTGAGGAGGCAATCATTGGTCAGTGATCTATCAGGGAGAGGGGGGGGGGGAAGAGTTAGGTCAATGCTTTGTTTTCCTCTTAACCCTCTCTCTCCCAGAAAGGTGACAGTGAGGAGGCAATCATTGGTCAGTGATCAATCAGGGAGAGGGGGGGGGGGAAGAGTTAGGTCAATGCTTTGTTTTCCTCTTAACCCTCTCTCTCCCAGAAAGGTGACAGTGAGGAGGCAATCATTGGTCAGTGATCAATCAGGGAGAGGGGGGGGGGTAAGAGTTAGGTCAATGCTTTGTTTTCCTCTTAACCCTCTCTCTCCCAGAAAGGTGACAGTGAGGAGACAATCATTGGTCAGTGATCAATCAGGGAGGGGGGGGGGGAGAGTTAGGTCAATGCTTTGTTTTCCTCTTAACCCTCTCTCTCCCAGAAAGGTGACAGTGAGGAGACAATCATTGGTCAGTGATCAATCAGGGAGAGGGGGAGGAAGAGTTAGGTCAATGCTTTGTTTTCCTCTTAACCCTCTCTCTCCCAGAAAGGTGACAGTGAGGAGACAATCATTGGTCAGTGATCAATCAGGGAGAGGGGGAGGAAGAGTTAGGTCAATGCTTTGTTTTCCTCTTAACCCTCTCTCTCCCAGAAAGGTGACAGTGAGGAGGCAATCATTGGTCAGTGATCAATCAGGGAGAGGGGGCGGTAAGAGTTAGGTCAATGCTTTGTTTTCCTCTTAACCCTCTCTCTCCCAGAAAGGTGACAGTGAGGAGGCAATCATTGGTCAGTGATCTATCAGGGAGAGGGGGGGGGGAAGAGTTAGGTCAATGCTTTGTTTTCCTCTTAACCCTTTCTCTCCCAGAAAGGTGACAGTGAGGAGGCAATCATTGGTCAGTGATCAATCAGGGAGAGGGGGGGGGTAAGAGTTAGGTCAATGCTTTGTTTTCCTCTTAACTAGTGATGGGACGATGATCGCCTGTAGTCGAAAGTCGTCAGCAAGTTAACAGTAACCAATTAATCGGCTGGAGACTTTACACCTAATTGTTAGTCGGTATAATAGCCCATTAAGCCAGCCCACATCCTCTAAGGTCAAAGGGTTCCTTGCCAGATATCCCACAGAGAAAGTTGCTTGTCTCACGTACTGACCTACTGGCTTGTTTATACCTTCGAAGAGCCAGCACTATAATAGGTCTAGTATGGGTCATGCAAGTAGTGAGTAATAGCATACCAAGAAGTATACCTACTGACTCTGATAAAAACTGGGGTACTGAGCAAACTAGATATTTCAGATTCCTTCTAAATGTAGAAATATGAGTTGGATGAAATGTGTTCTATGATGTGTCTTTCATTATTTTTCTAAAGACATCTTTTAATGCCTTCATACATATTGTAAAAAGTATTTTGATTTATTAGAATACTGGTAATTTGTCTCTAAGTTACTGAATAAAAATAAGAAAGAAAACATACAAGTATATCTAACCTGCACTGTTTACATGTATAATCCTTCATAGCATAAATCAAAAACACTTGAGAAAGTTTGATGCCAAGATAGAATAGATACTTTGAAATAGTACAATATTATAATAAGTGATAACATGCTAAACTTAAGCTTTGACAAGCAAACATTCTCATGAAAGTGAGATGAACCGATTAATCGGTGATAGTCGGTTGGCCTAGCTGACTGATGATCGGTTGGGAAAATTCAACTGACTCCCACCACTACTCTTAACCCTCTCTCTCCCAGAAAGGTGACAGTGAGGAGGCAATCATTGGTCAGTGATCTATCAGGGAGAGGGGGGGGGGGGAAGAGTTAGGTCAATGCTTTGTTTTCCTCTTAACCCTCTCTCTCCCAGAAAGGTGACAGTGAGGAGGCAATCATTGGTCAGTGATCAATCAGGGAGAGGGGGGGGGGGAAGAGTTAGGTCAATGCTTTGTTTTCCTCTTAACCCTCTCTCTCCCAGAAAGGTGACAGTGAGGAGGCAATCATTGGTCAGTGATCAATCAGGGAGAGGGGGGGGGCGGGAAGAGTTAGGTCAATGCTTTGTTTTCCTCTTAACCCTCTCTCTCCCAGAAAGGTGACAGTGAGGAGGCAATCATTGGTCAGTGATCAATCAGGGAGAGGGGGAGGAAGAGTTAGGTCAATGCTTTGTTTTCCTCTTAACCCTCTCTCTCCCAGAAAGGTGACAGTGAGGAGGCAATCATTGGTCAGTGATCAATCAGGGAGGGGGGGGGGGAAGAGTTAGGTCAATGCTTTGTTTTCCTCTTAACCTCTCTCTCCCAGAAAGGTGACAGTGAGGAGGCAATCATTGGTCAGTGATCTATCAGGGAGAGGGGGGGGGGTAAGAGTTGGGTCAATGCTTTGTTTCCCTCTTAACCCTCTCTCTCACAGAAAGGTAACAGTGAGGAGGCAATCATTGGTCAGTGATCACTCAGGGAGAGGGGGGGGAAGAGTTAGGTCAATGCTTTGTTTTCCTCTTAACCCTCTCTCTCCCAGAAAGGTAACAGTGAGGAGGCAATCATTGGTCAGTGATCAATCAGGGAGAGGGGGGGGAAGAGTTAGGTCAATGCTTTGTTTTCCTCTTAACCCTCTCTCTCCCAGAAAGGTGACAGTGAGGAGGCAATCATTGGTCAGTGATCTATCAGGGAGAGGGGGAGGAAGAGTTAGGTCAATGCTTTGTTTTCCTCTTAACCCTCTCTCTCCCAGAAAGGTGACAGTGAGGAGGCAATCATTGGTCAGTGATCAATCAGGGAGAGGGGGGGGGGAAGAGTTAGGTCAATGCTTTGTTTTCCTCTTAACCCTCTCTCTCCCAGAAAGGTGACAGTGAGGAGACAATCATTGGTCAGTGATCTATCAGGGAGAGGGGGGGGGGGGGGGAAGAGTTAGGTCAATGCTTTGTTTTCCTCTTAACCCTCTCTCTCCCGGAAAGGTAACAGTGAGGAGGCAATCATTGGTCAGTGATCTATCAGGGAGAGGGGGGGGGGAGAGTTAGGTCAATGCTTTGTTTTCCTCTTAACCCTCTCTCTCCCAGAAAGGTGACAGTGAGGAGGCAATCATTGGTCAGTGATCAATCAGGGAGAGGGGGGGGGGGGGGGGGTAAGAGTTAGGTCAATGCTTTGTTTTCCTCTTAACCCTCTCTCTCCCAGAAAGGTGACAGTGAGGAGGCAACCATTGGTCAGTGATCTATCAGGGAGAGGGGGGGGAGAGTTAGGTCAATGCTTTGTTTTCCTCTTAACCCTCTCTCTCCCAGAAAGGTGACAGTGAGGAGGCAATCATTGGTCAGTGATCTATCAGGGAGAGGGGGGGGGAAGAGTTAGGTCAATGCTTTGTTTTCCTCTTAACCCTCTCTCTCCCGGAAAGGTGACAGTGAGGAGGCAATCATTGGTCAGTGATCAATCAGGGAGAGGGGGGGGGGGGTAAGAGTTAGGTCAATGCTTTGTTTTCCTCTTAACCCTCTCTCTCCCAGAAAGGTGACAGTGAGGAGGCAACCATTGGTCAGTGATCTATCAGGGAGAGGGGGGGGAAGAGTTAGGTCAATGCTTTGTTTTCCTCTTAACCCTCTCTCTCCCAGAAAGGTGACAGTGAGGAGGCAATCATTGGTCAGTGATCAATCAGGGAGAGGGGGGGGGGAAGAGTTAGGTCAATGCTTTGTTTTCCTCTTAACCCTCTCTCTCCCAGAAAGGTGACAGTGAGGAGGCAATCATTGGTCAGTGATCAATCAGGGAGAGGGGGGGGGGGAAGAGTTAGGTCAATGCTTTGTTTTCCTCTTAACCCTCTCTCTCCCAGAAAGGTGACAGTGAGGAGGCAATCATTGGTCAGTGATCAATCAGGGAGAGGGGGGGGGGTAAGAGTTAGGTCAATGCTTTGTTTTCCTCTTAACCCTCTCTCTCCCAGAAAGGTGACAGTGAGGAGGCAATCATTGGTCAGTGATCAATCAGGGAGAGGGGGGGGGGGGGGGGTAAGAGTTCGGTCAATGCTTTGTTTTCCTCTTAACCCTCTCTCTCCCAGAAAGGTGACTGTGAGGAGGCAACCATTGGTCAGTGATCTATCAGGGAGAGGGGGGGGAAGAGTTAGGTCAATGCTTTGTTTTCCTCTTAACCCTCTCTCTCCCAGAAAGGTGACAGTGAGGAGGCAATCATTGGTCAGTGATCAATCAGGGAGAGGGGGGGGGGGGAAGAGTTAGGTCAATGCTTTGTTTTCCTCTTAACCCTCTCTCTCCCAGAAAGGTGACAGTGAGGAGACAATCATTGGTCAGTGATCAATCAGGGAGAGGGGGGGGGGGGAAGAGTTAGGTCAATGCTTTGTTTTCCTCTTAACCCTCTCTCTCCCAGAAAGGTGACAGTGAGGAGGCAATCATTGGTCAGTGATCAATCAGGGAGAGGGGGGGGGGGAAGAGTTAGGTCAATGCTTTGTTTTCCTCTTAACCCTCTCTCTCCCAGAAAGGTGACAGTGAGGAGGCAATCATTGGTCAGTGATCAATCAGGGAGAGGGGGGGGGGGTAAGAGTTAGGTCAATGCTTTGTTTTCCTCTTAACCCTCTCTCTCCCAGAAAGGTGACAGTGAGGAGGCAATCATTGGTCAGTGATCAATCAGGGAGAGGGGGGGGGGGGGTAAGAGTTCGGTCAATGCTTTGTTTTCCTCTTAACCCTCTCTCTCCCAGAAAGGTGACTGTGAGGAGGCAACCATTGGTCAGTGATCTATCAGGGAGAGGGGGGGGGAAGAGTTAGGTCAATGCTTTGTTTTCCTCTTAACCCTCTCTCTCCAGAAAGGTGACAGTGAGGAGACAATCATTGGTCAGTGATCTATCAGGGAGAGGGGGGGGAAGAGTTAGGTCAATGCTTTGTTTTCCTCTTAACCCTCTCTCTCCCAGAAAGTAGACAGTGAGGAGGCAATCATTGGTCAGTGATCTATCAGGGAGAGGGGGGGGGGGGAAGAGTTAGGTCAATGCTTTGTTTTCCTCTTAACCCTCTCTCTCCCAGAAAGGTGACAGTGAGGAGGCAATCATTGGTCAGTGATCTATCAGGGAGAGGGGGGGGGGGGTAAGAGTTAGGTCAATGCTTTGTTTTCCTCTTAACCCTCTCTCTCCCAGAAAGGTGACAGTGAGGAGGCAATCATTGGTCAGTGATCTATCAGGGAGAGGGGGGGGGGGGGGGGTAAGAGTTAGGTCAATGCTTTGTTTTCCTCTTAACCCTCTCTCTCCCAGAAAGGTGACAGTGAGGAGACAATCATTGGTCAGTGATCTATCAGGGAGAGGGGGGGGGAAGAGTTAGGTCAATGCTTTGTTTTCCTCTTAACCCTCTCCCTCCCAGAAAGGTGACAGTGAGGAGGCAATCATTGGTCAGTGATCAATCAGGGAGAGGGGGGGGAAGAGTTAGGTCAATGCTTTGTTTTCCTCTTAACCCTCTCTCTCCAGAAAGGTGACAGTGAGGAGGCAATCATTGGTCAGTGATCTATCAGGGAGAGGGGGGGGAAGAGTTAGGTCAATGCTTTGTTTTCCTCTTAACCCTCTCTCTCCCAGAAAGGTGACAGTGAGGAGACAATCATTGGTCAGTGATCTATCAGGGAGATGGGGGGGGGGAGAGTTAGGTCAATGCTTTGTTTTCCTCTTAACCCTCTCTCTCCCAGAAAGGTGACAGTGAGGAGGCAATCATTGGTCAGTTATCTATCAGGGAGAGGGGGGGGGGGGGGGGGGTAAGAGTTAGGTCAATGCTTTGTTTTCCTCTTAACCCTCTCTCTCCCAGAAAGGTGACAGCGAGGAGGCAATCACTGGTCAGTGATCAATCAGGGAGAGGGGGGGGGGAAGAGGTAGGTCAATGCTTTGTTTTCCTCTTAACCCTTTCTCTCCCAGAAAGGTGACAGTGAGGAGGCAACCATTGGTCAGTGATCAATCAGGGAGAGGGGGGGGGAAGAGTTAGGTCAATGCTTTGTTTTCCTCTTAACCCTCTCTCTACCAGAAAGGTGACAGTGAGGAGGCAATCATTGGTCAGTGATCAATCAGGGAGAGGGGGGGGGGAAGAGTTAGGTCAATGCTTTGTTTTCCTCTTAACCCTCTCTCTCCCAGAAAGGTGACAGTGAGGAGGCAATCATTGGTCAGTGATCAATCAGAGAGAGGGGGGGGGGGGGGGGAAGAGTTAGGTCAATGCTTTGTTTTCCTCTTAACCCTCTCTCTCCCAGAAAGGTGACAGTGAGGAGACAATCATTGGTCAGTGATCAATCAGGGAGGGGGGGGGGAAGAGTTAGGTCAATGCTCTGTTTTCCTCTTAACCCTCTCTCTCCCAGAAAGGTGACAGTGAGGAGGCAATCATTGGTCAGTGATCAATCAGAGAGAGGGGGGGGGGTGGAAGAGTTAGGTCAATGCTTTGTTTTCCTCTTAACCCTCTCTCTCCCAGAAAGGTGACAGTGAGGAGGCAATCATTGGTCAGTGATCTATCAGGGAGAGGGGGGGTTGAGAGTTAGGTCAATGCTTTGTTTTCCTCTTAACCCTCTCTCTCCCAGAAAGGCTGTCATGGTTGACACAAATCCAAATTATCTTTTTACAAAAAAGCATTAGAATGATAAAGATAATGTCCCTCTCACGAAACATTCCTTTTTTTTCAAATTCTCTCTTTCTTAGCATGACTCAACTTATCAAATAAATGATAAAGATGATGTTCGTCTTACAAAACAAAATATTTTGACAAATTTTCTTTCAATTAGCCCTTTTAATCTACCTCCTCAGGTAATTAAACTTTGTGCTGTATATAAGCCTGAATGGGTTAACCCTTCCAATGCTGAGGCTAATTTCCTCAAAGGCACAAGAACGCAGAATTTTTTTAAAACCCTTAAAACCCTGTCGTGTTGGTATCCATTGGAAAGCTCTCACAGAGTTCTTTCAGATGTGTACCCATGTGCCAGGGTTTCAGTAATCTTTATCAGGTTTCTTGCATCAGTTTGTATTGACCAAATTAACCAACAGCAGTATAAGGGTTAAGCCAGTGATTGAAGCAGGCAGCTGACAGCGCTGATCCTGGAGGTCAGTGATGAGGATTTGGGAGGAGAACAATAGAGGAGAACAATAGAGATCAATTATTGGGAGCCGCTGAAGGACGTCAAGGAGTGGATGTAGCAAGTATAATCCATCATCCTGATCATCGATCCACTGTGAGCAACAAAGCTGATAAGGCATCTTCCCAGAGATAGTACAAGCAGCGCTTGTTTAGACATGCATGTTGGCATGATGATTATGTCAAAAAGAGTTTGTGTAAACATCAGGCGAATCTCGCCTTTAGGTCGTTCATCCTCACACTTTAATTAGCACCATCCTGTTATCATTACTGCAACCTATCAACATTCATCTGAAAACCAATGTAGAAGTAGTCTCAGTCTGCAGATGTAATTGCATTTTCCACATCTGGCGGGCAGTTGCGTCGATGATAATAATGAAAAGCAACAACTGCACATTAATATTCTTCATTGCTTTTATGGTTTTTATGACATTTGTCTAGAAAAAGACACAATGATGTCTAATGTCAGCCTTTTCACCTTTGAACAGGATGTCATTCATTATTTCAAAAATTATAATGCCATCAAGTCATCAAAAGAAAGGCTTACAAAATTATAGTATAATTCTTTAATGATATTTCTTGGCAGAAACCCTTAATACTATAATGCTATAGAATAACCTGAATGTTAAAGCATGGTCCTATTCAGCTGTCAGGTTCCTCAATGTTGATTGTGCGTGATGATTTAGCCCTTGCGGTTTAAGGTGCGGTATCTGATAAGGTAATTGCCTTGTGAACAATGTAAGCTAACAATACTAGATGGTCACACCAGGTCAGGTCCGTAACCATTCTCCCAGTGGCATGCATGCTCTCAGCAGCGGCCAATGATTGGCATCAGGTGAACTTGGTTGAACTAGTGAGGGTATGGATAAGATAAATGTGGCATTGGATGGAAATAACCATAAGTCAACTTACTGGTAATTGAAGTGCTGTAGGCTACTTTATATAGATACCAAACAAAGGAAATATTGCCAAGTTTCAAATTACTCATTTCTTCATTTTGAACTTTGCTCTTATTGAATATTGGCAATTTATTATGTTTTTATTCAAATCCTGGCGTAACGCTTTTGACCCCAAATTTTTAGTGCCCATACATAACTCTTATTAATGCATTATGATCTATTGTTTGATATATGGTAATAATTTCAGAATCTATTTTATTTTGTTGTGATGTGTTAGTAATATTTGATATCTCTTTAAGTGATGTTGGCAACTACCAGTCAACAAACATATTCCTGAGAATTAAAATCACTTCTTCCCTAATCAAACATTCCTCTAAACTATGTCAACATGGATTTTGAGATAGTTGCATTTTATGTCAGATATTGCATCAGTCTGTTCTGGCCAGGTACAGAAAGTTGCGTGTAACTGTCGTAGAACTGATTGCTCCTAGCGCCCTCTTGGGAGCAATGATAAAGAGTGTGTTATGCTGATGATTTATACTAAATATTCTAACCCCTTTGTACCTATCTGACTAGTTGGGGTTTAAGCTGATAAAACACCTCATGAACATTCTTTTAAATCAACACCAAAAAGAGCTTTAAGACAAAAAGATAAATGATACAAAAGTGTTAATTTGCATTTCCGTTGGCATTTTCCTTAGTGAGACCATGCATGAAAAGGTTCTTGACCTTTACTACTATAGCACAAAGTTGGAATATCCCAATAATCTATATCTTTGGAAGTTTCACAATATGATCCACATGCAAAAATGTCTAAAAGAAAGTGTTATTTACCTCCAATAAAAGATGTACCCTGTGATTGGGAGGCTAAATCTTCAACAAATGCAACTTGTCATTGCCAGCCTTCCATAACACCTCACATGGGGCTTGATATCAAACCTTGCACTGTGTTGAGTGAGTAGTAGGTGCACAACACATTAGACCACTCAACCCTGGAGGCAGCCCGGGCAGCAAGACCCTGAAAACCTTCTCCTGCCTAAATGCTGAGAATCTCAACGCGACGTTGCTGATGTCTATAGTAGATTCCCATTTCTACATGTGTTTAGTTCCTCAGACCATAGATTATCTCCAGATCTCTCCTGGGCTCGTCCTCTGACTGCAGAACAATGGACATGCACTAGCCTTTACAGCAGAAGAATACACGCTGAAGAGCGGTATATCATGTCGGTCCAATTACGGTGTCAGCGTCCCTTCTCCAGCAGAGGATTAGTTTTTAAGCCCTGGGAATAGGCGGCATTAGGCGTTACAATGATGCAATCAAGCACTAGATTCTTGAGGCCCCTCTCTCTGGTGAGAAATGCACTCACACGTCCACACTGCTCTGAAAGAAACTAGAACATCACACTTAACACGTTTAGCTACCTAACACCAGATAAGGCCCAGATTTTTTTTGCGGATGAATTTCCCATGAAAGCTTTACATGGAAAATATAATCTAAATGATATTTGTAGTCTAAATATTCCATCTGATTAGTTTTAGGGATATATAATTATTTTAACAGTTGTTTTGCTATCAAAGTATCCACATTTCAATTGCAGGTACTTGGGTATATATGGGTTAACATGTGCATGTTCACAGCTAGTCTGATAATTTGGGGAATATTGTGAAAGTGTTGGCATTACAGTAGAATTAATGAGGAATATTGAGTTGGAGAGGAGGTAGTACAACTCACAATCAGATTATGCTATTAACTCTGCAGGTTTTCTGTGTCGTAAATCAGGAAGAAGAATAAAGGCATCACATCATAAACAATGATGAAACCAAATAAGTAGATTGTGCAAAATTCCTGATAGGAAGGCATTGTGTTAACACATTCCCTCTAAGAAGGCTTTGCGTTAACACATTAGCTGGAAGGCATTGAATTAACACATTGTGCCCACCAAGTAAAATAAAGATTCTGCTCAATTGATCATTTTGGAGGTATTAAATATATATGATTTATTCAAAAAGAATTCAAAGTTTCATCTCAGAAGAAAAAATGTAAATTTGAAAATATGATAACAATATGATATGAATAAAGCAGGCATGTAAAACATAGTTCTTGGTATGGCCACCAGATGCCTCTCTGCACCCGCAATGGGCCTGTTATTTGAGTTCAAGTTCTGGCCCAACCACGGTCCAGCAGTACAGGCATGTCCTCTCTGGGCCCGAGGCATGGGGCCATTCTGGCCTGTAAGAGCCCAGAACTTAACGACACCCATGCAGGCTCAAAGGTTTCACAACGGGTATGTAATGGGCTTGTTGAGATGGGCATGTTATATTGCCATTTAAGTATTGGATCTGTCAGAACAACGGACTCATTACCTTAAGTATGCAACATAATGCAAAAACTAACCCTAATGTATTTGATTATCAAATGATGTTTTAACAGGCCCATAACGGACCAGTTGCAACATGTCAGTTATTTTAATGGGCCAATATAAATGAAGGCCTTGTAAGATGCATATAATGGGGACGTAATGCGCCTGTTAAAGCAATGTGTCCATTCTCCATTATGGGAGAGACAGGTAGATAAAAGTAAACTATACACCCTGGTTCCTGACGGAGTATCTCAGCATATATCATTCACTAGTTGAAACAGTAATGTAGCTAGGATTTTGCTATTCCCATTCATTTGCATTTATGCAACAGCACACAGGAAAAAGAGATGATTTCTGTTTTCCAGGCATACTCATTGGCAGTCTTAGAGAAAATACATCATTTCCTCTGCAAACACTCCTTCATTAGGAATCAGAGGGTCAGGTATCATTGGTGATTCCAGATCTGGACTAGTAATGGGATATTATTTCTCCTCTTAGTCCAATAAAGTACAGCCAGCATTATCACGTTCCCATTTAAAGGCAAATCAGCCAGATAGGTGATAAGACCTGGTCCTGAAACCCCTTATGCAATATTTACACACAAAGAGACAGCGCCTCATAATCTATGATTATTTCTCCATACAGTCCTATTAGTTTCCTACAATTCCTTATTTGTTTGGATGACTCATCATGTTGGGGGGTCATAAAGGAACGCGCGGGACGCTCTGCGGGCAGGCTACGAGGGATTTACGTGTTGCGTGGAGCTGCTTCACATGCAGGAGCCGTCGCCGTGACTCGAGCGCCTTGATTGGTTCACTTCCTGCATGTTCTTTTCTTCTCCTCGCGATCGGGCAGACGCAGACATCCAGCGTCTCTCCTACTAGTACCTTCTTTCCTTTGTGGGTGATTCATACCGTGGATGGACAAAACATGGCTTGTCAACTCGCCACTTAGAGACAGTGCACTAAAAGGCTGAATTCAGTTTCAACTAGAACCTGGAAAAAAAAGGATAATTATGAAGTTGTATTGAGATCTTATATATTAAGATGGTGGGTTCCTTTGGATGGCACATTTAAATGTGGACTTGGCTGAATGATGATATTAGTCCTCTTCAGAGCACTCTGCTGTGAGTTATGTCTTGATAGGAACCTCTGTGATTGGTCATTTGTTAGGACCCCCTCTATATAATCTGGGATGCTGATAGTTGTGCTAGGTGTTAACTTTCTAATCCGTAGAAGTGTTCCATCTCTGCTTGCTGTGTTGATTCCAGTATTGACTGTGAGAGAGGGGGAGAGGGAGACCATATATAGCTGCTGCTGGAAAGAGGCATGCCTGATTTGTGTGTGGAATACAGATGCTGGAATTATCACCTCTCAAGGATAGAGCAAACAAACTGCTGGAATAGAAATCACCAACTTCTCTCTATATTCCAATATAAGAGGCAAGCCGGCCATGGCATCCTGTACCAACTTCTCTCTGTATTCCAATATAAGAGACATGCCGGCCGTGGCATCCTGTACCAACTTCTCTCTGTATTCCAATATAAGAGACATGCCGGCCGTGGCATCATGTACCAACTTCTCTCTATATTCCAATATAAGAGACATGCCGGCCGTGGCATCCTGTACCAACTTCTCTCTATATTCCAATATAAGAGACATGCCGGCCGTGGCATCATGTACCAACTTCTCTCTATATTCCAATATAAGAGACATGCCGGCCGTGGCATCATGTACCAACTTCTCTCTATATTCCAATATAAGAGACATGCCGGCCGTGGCATCATGTCCCAACTTCTCTCTATATTCCAATATAAGAGGCATGCCGGCCGTGGCATCCTGTACCAACTTCTCTCTATATTCCAATATAAGAGACATGCCGGCCGTGGCATCCTGTACCAACTTCTCTCTATATTCCAATATAAGAGACATGCCGGCCGTGGCATCATGTACCAACTTCTCTCTATATTCCAATATAAGAGACATGCCGGCCGTGGCATCCTGTACCAACTTCTCTCTATATTCCAATATAAGAGACATGCCGGCCGTGGCATCATGTACCAACTTCTCTCTGTATTCCAATATAAGAGACATGCCGGCCGTGGCATCATGTACCAACTTCTCTCTATATTCCAATATAAGAGACATGCCGGCCGTGGCATCCTGTACCAACTTCTCTCTGTATTCCAATATAAGAGACATGCCGGCCGTGGCATCCTGTACCAACTTCTCTCTATATTCCAATATAAGAGACATGCCGGCCGTGGCATCCTGTACCAACTTCTCTCTGTATTCCAATATAAGAGACATGCCGGCCGTGGCATCATGTACCAACTTCTCTCTATATTCCAATATAAGAGACATGCCGGCCGTGGCATCCTGTACCAACTTCTCTCTGTATTCCAATATAAGAGACATGCCGGCCGTGGCATCCTGTACCAACTTCTCTCTGTATTCCAATATAAGAGACATGCCGGCCGTGGCATCATGTACCAACTTCTCTCTGTATTCCAATATAAGAGACATGCCGGCCGTGGCATCATGTACCAACTTCTCTCTATATTCCAATATAAGAGGCAAGCCGGCCGTGGCATCATGTACCAACTTCTCTCTATATTCCAATATAAGAGACATGCCGGCCGTGGCATCATGTACCAACTTCTCTCTGTATTCCAATATAAGAGGCATGCCGGCCATGGCATCCTGTACCAACTTCTCTCTATATTCCAATATAAGAGGCATGCCGGCCATGGCTTCCTGTACTAACTTCTCTCTATATTCCAATATAAGAGACATGCCGGCCGTGGCATCATGTACCAACTTCTCTCTATATTCCAATATAAGAGGCATGCCGGCCATGGCTTCCTGTACTAACTTCTCTCTATATTCCAATATAAGAGACATGCCGGCCGTGGCATCCTGTACCAACTTCTCTCTATATTCCAATATAAGAGACATGCCGGCCGTGGCATCCTGTACCAACTTCTCTCTATATTCCAATATAAGAGACATGCCGGCCGTGGCATCATGTACCAACTTCTCTCTGTATTCCAATATAAGAGACATGCCGGCCGTGGCATCATGTACCAACTTCTCTCTATATTCCAATATAAGAGGCAAGCCGGCCGTGGCATCATGTACCAACTTCTCTCTATATTCCAATATAAGAGACATGCCGGCCGTGGCATCATGTACCAACTTCTCTCTGTATTCCAATATAAGAGGCATGCCGGCCATGGCATCCTGTACCAACTTCTCTCTATATTCCAATATAAGAGGCATGCCGGCCATGGCTTCCTGTACTAACTTCTCTCTATATTCCAATATAAGAGACATGCCGGCCGTGGCATCATGTACCAACTTCTCTCTATATTCCAATATAAGAGGCATGCCGGCCATGGCTTCCTGTACTAACTTCTCTCTATATTCCAATATAAGAGACATGCCGGCCGTGGCATCCTGTACCAACTTCTCTCTATATTCCAATATAAGAGACATGCCGGCCGTGGCATCCTGTACCAACTTCTCTCTATATTCCAATATAAGAGACATGCCGGCCGTGGCATCATGTACCAACTTCTCTCTGTATTCCAATATAAGAGACATGCCGGCCATGGCATCCTGTACCAACTTCTCTCTGTATTCCAATATAAGAGGCATGCCGGCCATGGCATCCTGTACCAACTTCTCTCTATATTCCAATATAAGAGACATGCCGGCCGTGGCATCCTGTACCAACTTCTCTCTATATTCCAATATAAGAGACATGCCGGCCGTGGCATCCTGTACCAACTTCTCTCTGTATTCCAATATAAGAGTCATGCCGGCCGTGGCATCCTGTACCAACTTCTCTCTATATTCCAATATAAGAGACATGCCGGCCGTGGCATCCTGTACCAACTTCTCTCTATATTCCAATATAAGAGACATGCCGGCCGTGGCATCCTGTACCAACTTCTCTCTGTATTCCAATATAAGAGACATGCCGGCCGTGGCATCATGTACCAACTTCTCTCTGTATTCCAATATAAGAGACATGCCGGCCGTGGCATCATGTACCAACTTCTCTCTATATTCCAATATAAGAGACATGCCGGCCGTGGCATCCTGTGCCAACTTCTCTCTGTATTCCAATATAAGAGACATGCCGGCCGTGGCATCATGTACCAACTTCTCTCTATATTCCAATATAAGAGACATGCCGGCCGTGGCATCATGTACCAACTTCTCTCTATATTCCAATATAAGAGACATGCCGGCCGTGGCATCATGTACCAACTTCTCTCTATATTCCAATATAAGAGACATGCCGGCCGTGGCATCATGTACCAACTTCTCTCTGTATTCCAATATAAGAGGCATGCCGGCCATGGCATCCTGTACCAACTTCTCTCTATATTCCAATATAAGAGACATGCCGGCCGTGGCATCCTGTACCAACTTCTCTCTATATTCCAATATAAGAGACATGCCGGCCGTGGCATCCTGTACCAACTTCTCTCTGTATTCCAATATAAGAGACATGCAGGCCGTGGCATCATGTACCAACTTCTCTCTGTATTCCAATATAAGAGGCATGCCGGCCATGGCATCCTGTACCAACTTCTCTCTGTATTCCAATATAAGAGACATGCCGGCCGTGGCATCATGTACCAACTTCTCTCTATATTCCAATATAAGAGACATGCCGGCCGTGGCATCATGTACCAACTTCTCTCTATATTCCAATATAAGAGACATGCCGGCCGTGGCATCCTGTACCAACTTCTCTCTATATTCCAATATAAGAGACATGCCGGCCGTGGCATCCTGTACCAACTTCTCTCTGTATTCCAATATAAGAGACATGCCGGCCGTGGCATCATGTACCAACTTCTCTCTATATTCCAATATAAGAGGCATGCTGGCCATGGCATCCTGTACCAACTTCTCTCTGTATTCCAATATAAGAGACATGCCGGCCGTGGCATCCTGTACCAACTTCTCTCTGTATTCCAATATAAGAGACATGCCGGCCGTGGCATCATGTACCAACTTCTCTCTGTATTCCAATATAATAGACATGCCGGCCGTGGCATCCTGTACCAACTTCTCTCTATATTCCAATATAAGAGACATGCCGGCCGTGGCATCCTGTACCAACTTCTCTCTGTATTCCAATATAAGAGACATGCCGGCCGTGGCATCCTGTACCAACTTCTCTCTATATTCCAATATAAGAGACATGCCGGCCGTGGCATCCTGTACCAACTTCTCTCTATATTCCAATATAAGAGACATGCCGGCCATGGCATCCTGTACCAACTTCTCTCTGTATTCCAATATAAGAGACATGCCGGCCGTGGCATCCTGTACCAACTTCTCTCTATATTCCAATATAAGAGACATGCCGGCCGTGGCATCCTGTACCAACTTCTCTCTGTATTCCAATATAAGAGACATGCCGGCCGTGGCATCATGTACCAACTTCTCTCTATATTCCAATATAAGAGACATGCCGGCCGTGGCATCATGTACCAACTTCTCTCTGTATTCCAATATAAGAGACATGCCGGCCATGGCATCATGTACCAACTTCTCTCTATATTCCAATATAAGAGACATGCCGGCCGTGGCATCATGTACCAACTTCTCTCTATATTCCAATATAAGAGACATGCCGGCCGTGGCATCATGTACCAACTTCTCTCTATATTCCAATATAAGAGACATGCCGGCCGTGGCATCCTGTACCAACTTCTCTCTGTATTCCAATATAAGAGACATGCCGGCCGTGGCATCATGTACCATCTTCTCTCTATATTCCAGTATAAGAGGCAAGCCGGCCGTGGCATCATGTACCAACTTCTCTCTATATTCCAATATAAGAGACATGCCGGCCGTGGCATCATGTACCAACTTCTCTCTATATTCCAATATAAGAGACATGCCGGCCATGGCATCCTGTACCTACTTCTCTCTATATTCCAATATAAGAGACATGCCGGCCGTGGCATCCTGTACCAACTTCTCTCTGTATTCCAATATAAGAGACATGCCGGCCGTGGCATCATGTACCAACTTCTCTCTATATTCCAATATAAGAGGCATGCCGGCCGTGGCATCCTGTACCAACTTCTCTCTGTATTCCAATATAAGAGACATGCCGGCCGTGGCATCCTGTACCAACTTCTCTCTGTATTCCAATATAAGAGACATGCCGGCCGTGGCATCCTGTACCAACTTCTCTCTATATTCCAATATAAGAGACATGCCGGCCGTGGCATCCTGTACCAACTTCTCTCTATATTCCAATATAAGAGACATGCCGGCCGTGGCATCATGTACCAACTTCTCTCTATATTCCAATATAAGAGACATGCCGGCCGTGGCATCATGTACCAACTTCTCTCTATATTCCAATATAAGAGGCAAGCCAGCCGTGGCATCATGTACCAACTTCTCTCTATATTCCAATATAAGAGACATGCCGGCCGTGGCATCATGTACCAACTTCTCTCTGTATTCCAATATAAGAGACATGCCGGCCGTGGCATCCTGTACCAACTTCTCTCTGTATTCCAATATAAGAGACATGCCGGCCGTGGCATCCTGTACCAACTTCTCTCTGTATTCCAATATAAGAGACATGCCGGCCATGGCATCCTGTACCAACTTCTCTCTATATTCCAATATAAGAGACATGCCGGCCGTGGCATCCTGTACCAACTTCTCTCTGTATTCCAATATAAGAGACATGCCGGCCGTGGCATCCTGTACCAACTTCTCTCTGTATTCCAATATAAGAGACATGCCGGCCGTGGCATCCTGTACCAACTTCTCTCTGTATTCCAATATAAGAGACATGCCGGCCATGGCATCCTGTACCAACTTCTCTCTATATTCCAATATAAGAGACATGCCGGCCGTGGCATCATGTACCAACTTCTCTCTGTATTCCAATATAAGAGACATGCCGGCCGTGGCATCCTGTACCAACTTCTCTCTGTATTCCAATATAAGAGACATGCCGGCCGTGGCATCCTGTACCAACTTCTCTCTGTATTCCAATATAAGAGACATGCCGGCCGTGGCATCATGTACCAACTTCTCTCTATATTCCAATATAAGAGACATGCCGGCCGTGGCATCCTGTACCAACTTCTCTCTGTATTCCAATATAAGAGACATGCCGGCCGTGGCATCATGTACCAACTTCTCTCTATATTCCAATATAAGAGACATGCCGGCCGTGGCATCCTGTACCAACTTCTCTCTATATTCCAATATAAGAGACATGCCGGCCGTGGCATCATGTACCAACTTCTCTCTGTATTCCAATATAAGAGGCATGCCGGCCATGGCATCCTGTACCAACTTCTCTCTATATTCCAATATAAGAGGCAAGCCGGCCATGGCATCCAGTACCAACTTCTCTCTATATTCCAATATAAGAGACATGCCGGCCGTGGCATCATGTACCAACTTCTCTCTATATTCCAATATAAGAGACATGCCGGCCGTGGCATCATGTACCAACTTCTCTCTGTATTCCAATATAAGAGGCAAGCCGGCCATGGCATCCAGTACCAACTTCTCTCTATATTCCAATATAAGAGACATGCCGGCCGTGGCATCATGTACCAACTTCTCTCTATATTCCAATATAAGAGACATGCCGGCCGTGGCATCATGTACCAACTTCTCTCTATATTCCAATATAAGAGGCAAGCCGGCCGTGGCATCATGTACCAACTTCTCTCTATATTCCAATATAAGAGGCATGCCGGCCGTGGCATCATGTACCAACTTCTCTCTATATTCCAATATAAGAGACATGCCGGCCGTGGCATCCTGTACCAACTTCTCTCTGTATTCCAATATAAGAGACATGCCGGCCATGGCATCCTGTACCAACTTCTCTCTATATTCCAATATAAGAGACATGCCGGCCGTGGCATCATGTACCAACTTCTCTCTATATTCCAATATAAGAGACATGCCGGCCGTGGCATCATGTACCAACTTCTCTCTATATTCCAATATAAGAGACATGCCGGCCGTGGCATCATGTACCAACTTCTCTCTGTATTCCAATATAAGAGGCATGCCGGCCATGGCATCCAGTACCAACTTCTCTCTATATTCCAATATAAGAGACATGCCGGCCGTGGCATCCTGTACCAACTTCTCTCTGTATTCCAATATAAGAGACATGCCGGCCGTGGCATCATGTACCAACTTCTCTCTGTATTCCAATATAAGAGACATGCCGGCCGTGGCATCCTGTACCAACTTCTCTCTGTATTCCAATATAAGAGACATGCCGGCCGTGGCATCCTGTACCAACTTCTCTCTATATTCCAATATAAGAGACATGCCGGCCGTGGCATCATGTACCAACTTCTCTCTATATTCCAATATAAGAGACATGCCGGCCGTGGCATCATGTACCAACTTCTCTCTATATTCCAATATAAGAGACATGCCGGCCGTGGCATCATGTACCAACTTCTCTCTATATTCCAATATAAGAGACATGCCGGCCGTGGCATCATGTACCAACTTCTCTCTATATTCCAATATAAGAGACATGCCGGCCGTGGCATCATGTACCAACTTCTCTCTATATTCCAATATAAGAGACATGCCGGACGTGGCATCCTGTACCAACTTCTCTCTATATTCCAATATAAGAGACATGCCGGCCGTGGCATCCTGTACCAACTTCTCTCTATATTCCAATATAAGAGACATGCCGGCCGTGGCATCATGTACCAACTTCTCTCTATATTCCAATATAAGAGACATGCCGGCCGTGGCATCATGTACCAACTTCTCTCTATATTCCAATATAAGAGGCATGCCGGCCATGGCATCCTGTACCAACTTCTCTCTGTATTCCAATATAAGAGACATGCCGGCCGTGGCATCCTGTACCAACTTCTCTCTATATTCCAATATAAGAGACATGCCGGCCGTGGCATCATGTACCAACTTCTCTCTATATTCCAATATAAGAGACATGCCGGCCGTGGCATCATGTACCAACTTCTCTCTATATTCCAATATAAGAGACATGCCGGCCGTGGCATCATGTACCAACTTCTCTCTATATTCCAATATAAGAGACATGCCGGCCGTGGCATCATGTACCAACTTCTCTCTATATTCCAATATAAGAGACATGCCGGCCGTGGCATCATGTACCAACTTCTCTTTATATTCCAATATAAGAGACATGCCGGCCGTGGCATCCTGTACCAACTTCTCTCTATATTCCAATATAAGAGACATGCCGGCCGTGGCATCCTGTACCAACTTCTCTCTATATTCCAATATAAGAGACATGCCGGCCATGGCATCATGTACCAACTTCTCTCTATATTCCAATATAAGAGACATGCCGGCCGTGGCATCATGTACCAACTTCTCTCTGTATTCCAATATAAGAGACATGCCGGCCATGGCATCCTGTACCAACTTCTCTCTATATTCCAATATAAGAGACATGCCGGCCGTGGCATCATGTACCAACTTCTCTCTATATTCCAATATAAGAGACATGCCGGCCGTGGCATCCTGTACCAACTTCTCTCTGTATTCCAATATAAGAGGCATGCCGGCCATGGCATCCTGTACCAACTTCTCTCTATATTCCAATATAAGAGACATGCCGGCCGTGGCATCATGTACCAACTTCTCTCTATATTCCAATATAAGAGACATGCCGGCCGTGGCATCATGTACCAACTTCTCTCTATATTCCAATATAAGAGACATGCCGGCCGTGGCATCCTGTACCAACTTCTCTCTGTATTCCAATATAAGAGGCATGCCGGCCATGGCATCCTGTACCAACTTCTCTCTGTATTCCAATATAAGAGACATGCCGGCCGTGGCATCATGTACCAACTTCTCTCTATATTCCAATATAAGAGACATGCCGGCCGTGGCATCATGTACCAACTTCTCTCTATATTCCAATATAAGAGACATGCCGGCCATGGCATCCTGTACCAACTTCTCTCTGTATTCCAATATAAGAGGCATGCCGGCCATGGCATCCTGTACCAACTTCTCTCTGTATTCCAATATAAGAGACATGCCGGCCGTGGCATCCTGTACCAACTTCTCTCTATATTCCAATATAAGAGACATGCCGGCCGTGGCATCCTGTACCAACTTCTCTCTGTATTCCAATATAAGAGACATGCCGGCCGTGGCATCATGTACCAACTTCTCTCTATATTCCAATATAAGAGACATGCCGGCCGTGGCATCATGTACCAACTTCTCTCTATATTCCAATATAAGAGACATGCCGGCCGTGGCATCATGTACCAACTTCTCTCTGTATTCCAATATAAGAGACATGCCGGCCGTGGCATCATGTACCAACTTCTCTCTGTATTCCAATATAAGAGACATGCCGGCCATGGCATCATGTACCAACTTCTCTCTATATTCCAATATAAGAGACATGCCGGCCGTGGCATCATGTACCAACTTCTCTCTGTATTCCAATATAAGAGACATGCCGGCCGTGGCATCATGTACCAACTTCTCTCTGTATTCCAATATAAGAGACATGCCGGCCGTGGCATCATGTACCAACTTCTCTCTGTATTCCAATATAAGAGACATGCCGGCCGTGGCATCATGTACCAACTTCTCTCTGTATTCCAATATAAGAGACATGCCGGCCATGGCATCCTGTACCAACTTCTCTCTGTATTCCAATATAAGAGACATGCCGGCCGTGGCATCATGTACCAACTTCTCTCTATATTCCAATATAAGAGACATGCCGGCCATGGCATCATGTACCAACTTCTCTCTATATTCCAATATAAGAGACATGCCGGCCGTGGCATCATGTACCAACTTCTCTCTATATTCCAATATAAGAGACATGCCGGCCGTGGCATCATGTACCAACTTCTCTCTATATTCCAATATAAGAGACATGCCGGCCGTGGCATCATGTACCAACTTCTCTCTGTATTCCAATATAAGAGACATGCCGGCCGTGGCATCCTGTACCAACTTCTCTCTGTATTCCAATATAAGAGACATGCCGGCCGTGGCATCATGTACCAACTTCTCTCTGTATTCCAATATAAGAGACATGCCGGCCGTGGCATCCTGTACCAACTTCTCTCTATATTCCAATATAAGAGACATGCCGGCCGTGGCATCATGTACCAACTTCTCTCTGTATTCCAATATAAGAGACATGCCGGCCGTGGCATTCTGTACCAACTTCTCTCTGTATTCCAATATAAGAGACATGCCGGCCGTGGCATCCTGTACCAACTTCTCTCTGTATTCCAATATAAGAGACATGCCGGCCGTGGCATCCTGTACCAACTTCTCTCTGTATTCCAATATAAGAGACATGCCGGCCGTGGCATCCTGTACCAACTTCTCTCTGTATTCCAATATAAGAGACATGCCGGCCGTGGCATCCTGTACCAACTTCTCTCTATATTCCAATATAAGAGACATGCCGGCCGTGGCATCATGTACCAACTTCTCTCTGTATTCCAATATAAGAGACGTGCCGGCCGTGGCATCCTGTGGTGGAGAGGATGTAGCAGATCTGGGATATGAAGAGACATCCAGAGGCTGCCTCTTGTGTTTAGTGTGCATGGTCTAGTGGTAAGCTGACTGGCTCCACAGGATACATTCTTCTACTCTTAGACTCTACTGGATCTGTATTATTAAGTGCTTTTACCTGGCGGCTCTCTTACACATGTGACTATAGAAAAGGCTCATGTAAGGTGCTTACACTGAATATCGCTCTCAGGGACTCTTTGTGGAAAGAGTAAACCTTCTGGGTTGGGATATAAGCCTGTACAATTGTTTTTATACGAATCAATACATTTGCATGTGGACACACGGTCTGACAAACTTTAACCATATCACTCATCAAATGGATTGATGCTTGGAAAAAATATTGACATTTCTCTAACTGTTGCTCTGTGCTTAATAAATATGCTTCAGTGAGTATGTATTTAAACTTAATATATGAATGATTAAAACTGAATGCACTCATGCCATTGACTATAATGTCTGTCGAAGTGATACAGACTTATAACTAAGCCAATTTTATAGCTAGCATGTATTTAGTGTTGTTATTGTTTGTTTTCCAGGAGTGCAGGTTGCTGATTGTGTGTGTTGAGGCTGGTCCACAGCATCAACAGGTGGCGGGACCAGAGCTGCTGAACGGGGTGTCGAGCGTGGATATAGATGTTGAGGAGTGGAGCTTGAACAGAGTGAGCTGCTCAGTCACAGGAGGTACGTCAATCTTCAGGCTTGCCATATATTAGGCATTGGGAACCTACTACTAAACATTGCTTTAGGCCATAGACTTTTATTGTCAAGGGCCTTGGATGCCACCAGCTTATTAAAATGCTCAGATGTTTATTTTCAGTAAAATCCAATTGCTTTACAATGAAATACTGCCATAATGCGCAGTCATATTTCAAGAAAATGTGGGAACTGTTCCTGAATGCTATAATATTTTTGTGCCCCAAGTTTCAGTCCCAGCATGCCCCATATTCCAATCTTAACACTCAGATCCTGATTTTAATCCAACCATCTATTTTTTTTTTTTGTGGTAGTATTTAATTCCTTTCAACAGCTTTGTATCATATTGCAAGATTATGATCATATCCCTGTTTAATACTGGAATTTAGACTCAGGACCCTGTGCTGAGGTGAACACAGTCTGTGCACAATGATAAAAGTAAACTGCTATGAGATGTCAGCCATACAATAATATGAAGTTCACCAGAGATTCAACAATAGGTAACACCTAATCAATCATTATGCAAAAACATCTAAGGACTTGTGCTGATCTTGAACTGTGAACCACAGGTTTTTTAAAGTTTGATTTGTTCACATTGTACAATGAAATACTATCAACATTGAGAAGTATTTTAAGGAAATCGATTAGGCCAGAAAAAATATCTAGTACTGATAATTTACTGGCCAGCCAATATTTAGTTGTGCCTCTGATTTCAATGAGTTAGCCGTTTACTTATTTAGGCTGTAGTTCAGAAAGTTAGTTGTAGCTGTAGTTATTTGTAGCTGTAGGTATTTGGCAATTACCCAGACTTCTACTGAACTTGAGTTCATATTCTGTTTATTTCTCTATAGCCAGCATAGTTACCAAGTCTATGTATATGGCCCACCTCATGCAATATTTCTTTATTACTGGCATGAACAGGTGTTAGCTGGGCGTTGACCACTATTAATAAAGGTTCCAAGGGTCTCACGGTGGCATTAAATCAGCACACGCAGCAGTTTACCTGTGATAGACATCCCGGGCTGATGCCCACACAACCCTCGGAGCGTGACTACTGGTAGTAAGCTGGCCACTGACCTCTCTCTTCAATAACGCTTCCAAGGGTCTCTGAGTAGGTAGCATTGAATAACTGTAGACAGCACCTAATGTATAATATACAGCATCCAGGCCCCCTGATTCAAGGGAGTCAGCCCCAGTGGAGTGTGAGCTCCAAGGCCTTATAATGTTATCAACATCAGGGCGATGACTCTGCAAAGACCTTTCCACTTGTCTGGTGGCCTGGCAGTTTCCAAAAAAACTGGTGACATTTTCAGACTGTCAAAATACCAGTGAAGAATT
Organism: Maea johnstoni; assembly: GCA_963942565.1. Taxonomy (NCBI): domain Eukaryota; kingdom Metazoa; phylum Annelida; class Polychaeta; order Spionida; family Magelonidae; genus Maea; species Maea johnstoni. The sequence goes on along the minus strand of OZ012686.1, from coordinate 59,508,164 downwards.
GCTCTACCTCTTTTTCGTTATTTAATCAAATGTTTTACTTTAAAAACAATTTTATAAAACATAGCTCAAAGTATTTGCCCTATCTTGCCATGCTAAAGTGATACATGTAGTTTGTCTCAGAATTTGAAGTAGTTGAGCAGATAAGTCTGGACGTGGTGTAATCTCCTGATTGATGATTCCAGCGCTGGGATTTAGAAGATTCTGGCTAAGATCCTGCATTAAGGCCCACCTTCTTAAAAGGGGCCAGTGACAGTTCTCAGGTTCTATATATGAAATAGCATCCAGACCGACCCTTTAACATGAGGCTATTCCCAATAGGACTTAAAATTGCAGTCAAGCTCACATTTAGCCCCATTGGTACTGACATCTGCCTAATGGCTTCAAATGTTCAACCACTTATCATATAATACCACTTAGGGCAGTGCTTGACTCTATAATTTGATATAGTAACCAAATGGACTTTTTAAGTTATGGAAAATATGGGCCTTCAATTTTTGTGCCAACAATTTTTTTATATTCAAATTTCTGAAAATCCTAATGGGGCCAATGTAATGTGTTTCATTCTACAATATGAAATAAATATGATTTTAATCTGAGGATTGCAGTTCTTGGCATATTTTCTTCTAAATGTATTTGTCCCTATTACCCTTAGACGGTCCTTCAAGGAAATCCTGAAATATACCTGACATTGCCTGGGTATCCCCAGCTACATTCAGATGTATAGCAGGGATAAGATGAGAGGATGTGTGAATGTTGGTACCTGGGTCATTGTCTAATTGGCTCAGTTGGTGTAGGTAGTGTAATGATTAACATGTGCCACCTGTCATTCTTCACCTGTCCATCATGTAACGCTCCGCCCCCCCCCCCCCCCCCCCCAAAGCCTATGTCATGGGGTGAAAGGATGTTAGAAATTAAGTTTTAATATTTAAACTACTTTTGATAGACTTTTTCTAAGTTTACAAAGCTGCTAGCTTATTAACTATATGCATCCTGTTTTTCTTTCTTGATTTAAAACAAAAATGAACTGAATATAACTAATGTTTCTACCATTACCTTAAGAATGTATCTTTCATTCATAAAACACAATATGTTTAGGTGTTCATTTGTAAAATGTCTATTGTTTGCAAAAATCTACAGATTTCCTTAGATTTGTTATAGACTATCCATTTAATTGGTTTGAAGTATATTGTTTATTTTCCTATGTTAGCAGATGACACATACTTTCCTTGTTTTTGTTTGTACTATAGTTGCACTTATTCACTCTCTTATAATCAATTCTCCTGAGGGATTCTAAAGTGTATTTCCGTTCGTCGCCACCAGGGGGCCTGCCATTCAGGAATAGCAACCATTGATCAATGAGAGAAATCTGAACTACATAACCTCCTGGAATATATGAGTAATTGACGCCTAGTGCAATCAGAACACACTTTTGTTACTAGAGGCAGCAGGAGCAGGAACGTAGATATCACCAGACAACTAACTTGTCAGTCCAATTTCTGTAGGCTTTATGAGTGGTGTGGATAGCAGGGGATTTCAAGATACCTGTGTGTAGGCGGTTTCGGAAGAGGACCAGTGACACCAATCAGCCAGTGGAATACAAGTTCAAAGTCAAGGTCCATATTGAAGTAAGGGGAATGCAGGCAACAGACTCATGCTCTGATACAGACCTAGGATATTGTCAGTAATATTGCTGTCACTTGTATGACTATATAGATACTTGGAGCCCACCATTGAGAGATCTGATACAGACCTAGGATATTGTCAGTAATATTGCTGTCACTTGTATGAATATATAGATACTTGGAGCCCACCATTGAGAGATCTGATACAGACCTAGGATATTGTCAGTAATATTGCTGTCACTTGTATGAATATATAGATACTTGGAGCCCACCATTGAGAGATCTGATACAGACCTAGGATATTGTCAGTAATATTGCTGTCACTTGTATGAATATATAGATACTTGGAGCCCACCATTGAGAGATCTGATACAGACCTAGGATATTGTCAGTAATATTGCTGTCACTTGTATGACTATATAGATACTTGGAGCCCACCATTGAGAGATCTGATACAGACCTAGGATATTGTCAGTAATATTGCTGTCACTTGTATGAATATATAGATACTTGGAGCCCACCATTGAGAGATCTGATACAGACCTAGGATATTGTCAGTAATATTGCTGTCACTTGTATGAATATATAGATACTTGGAGCCCACCATTGAGAGATCTGATACAGACCTAGGATATTGTCAGTAATATTGCTGTCACGTGTATGACTATATAGATACTTGGAGCCCACCATTGAGAGATCTGATACAGACCTAGGATATTGTCAGTAATATTGCTGTCACTTGTATGAATATATATGGACACCTGTAATATTGTGATCTTTGGAGATATTTGGATTTATCAGGCAAAGTAGGATTTGAGGTCTAGCTGCCTTCAGTGGATTGAGGAAAGGAATTGAAAGAAGTCCAACCCACAACTGTGAACAATTTGTAAGTTGTCTTCTAGTCTTAAACGCTCCAGTTATACAACTTTCTTGATTCCTTTCTAAAAAAAACAAATGGTGGAAGAATAGATGGCAATTTTTCTCTAAATGCATATTGGAAGTCACTAATTATATACCTTATTGCCATCTTACAAATCCAATGGGCTTTCTAATTTTCCTGGAGTGCCCATGTACTATTTCAACTTAAACATTCCTGGTCAGAAGGAGGAAGATTTGACAAATATCTGGATGAGGAATGGAAACTGAATAACAAATCAAGCTATTAGCATGATTGAGTACCAGACCATACGTGTACTCCTGATGTGAGTCGGTTAATGCTGAACAGACATGGTTAGGTAGTGCCTGTGCTCTGCTAGCGCTCCCCTGAGACTACCAATTACAACTTGTTGTTCTCAGACCTGAATAACTGCCTCAAATACAGCTTTCCTGGAATTCCTTAGATTTCTCCTCAATGCATGTACTTTTCTTGTGGTTTGCAAAAGTTAAAAAGATAGTAGTCCTTAACTAGACTTTAATATTAAATATTTCTCTATTCGTGTGTGTTTAAATCGGTATATAAAATCCATTTATCGGAAACTGCACAAGAGGCATGGCTGTATATAGTTCAGCCAAGCATTTTTGAAAAGTATTTGAAAGAGAAATATTATTAGACTTCAACATTCAATTCACTTTGATATATTTTGAAACCTTTTGTAACTTATTTAAAAAATATATATGTTTTGCTAGGTTATTTTTGAAAACGTCTTAATGTTAACAAGACCAAACTTTTCTCAAGCTCTCATGGCGAAGGCTTCACTTTCCTATGGAGGTAAGACTGGGCTGGGAAATCAAATCATCTGATCAGGTATTGGCTGAGTTGTTTTGAAGCTAGCCAGCGTGGCATGGATAACATGGATTAGTTTTTTACGATAGTCTTAGCCTTCCAAGCAGCGTAATTGACGAGATACTTTTGACGGGGACCTGCTTCTAGCGTCGGAGAGTCAGTGGGCAGAAAATGCTGAGAGGTGGGATCAGAGAAGCTTCACAAGATTAATTGCTGATCAGACCTGCTGCTGCTGCTGCTGGTGTAGGAGGGCTGCCACGATAGCCCAGTGGTCCTAGGTGTTGCCACTGACTGCTTGCTGTCCCTCACCACTGTCTGATCAGGGAAGCTTCACAAGATTAATTGCTGATCAGACCTGCTGCTGCTGCTGCTGGTGGAGGAGGGCTGCCCTGATAGCCCAGTGGTCCTAGGTGTCGCCAGTGACTGCTTGCTGTCTCTCACCACTGTCTGATCAGGGAAGCTTCACAAGATTAATTGCTGATCAGACCTGCTACTGCTGCTGCTGGTGGAGGAGGGCTGCCACGATAGCCCAGTGGTCCTAGGTGTCGCCAGTGACTGCTTGCTGTCTCTCACCACTGTCTGATCAGGGAAGCTTCACAAGATTAATTGCTGATCAGACCTGCTACTGCTGCTGCTGGTGGAGGAGGGCTGCCACGATAGCCCAGTGGTCCTAGGTGTTGCCAGTGACTGCTTGCTGTCCCTCACCACTGTCTGATCAGAGAAGCTTCACAAGATTAATTGCTGATCAGACCTGCTGCTGCTGCTGGTGGAGGAGGGCTGCCCTGATAGCCCAGTGGTCCTAGGTGTTGCCAGTGACTGCTTGCTGTCTCTCACCACTGTCTGATCAGAGAAGCTTCACAAGATTAATTGCTGATCAGACCTGCTACTGCTGCTGCTGGTGGAGGAGGGCTGCCACGATAGCCCAGTGGTCCTAGGTGTTGCCACTGACTGCTTGCTGTCCCTCACCACTGTCTGATCAGGGAAGCTTCACAAGATTAATTGCTGATCAGACCTGCTACTGCTGCTGCTGGTGGAGGGCTGCCACGATAGCCCAGTGGTCCTAGGTGTTGCCAGTGACTGCTTGCTGTCCCTCACCACTGTCTTATCAGGGAAGCTTCACAAGATTAATTGCTGATCAGACCTGCTGCTGCTGCTGGTGGAGGAGGAGGGCTGCCACGATAGCCCAGTGGTCCTAGGTGTTGCCACTGACTGCTTGCTGTCCCTCACCACTGTCTTATCAGGGAAGCTTCACAAGATTAATTGCTGATCAGACCTGCTGCTGCTGCTGCTGGTGGAGGAGGGCTGCCACGATAGCCCAGTGGTCCTAGGTGTTGCCACTGACTGCTTGCTGTCCCTCACCACTGTCTGATCAGGGAAGCTTCACAAGATTAATTGCTGATCAGACCTGCTGCTGCTGCTGCTGGTGGAGGAGGGCTGCCACGATAGCCCAGTGGTCCTAGGTGTTGCCACTGACTGCTTGCTGTCCCTCACCACTGTCTGATCAGGGAAGCTTCACAAGATTAATTGCTGATCAGACCTGCTGCTGCTGCTGCTGGTGGAGGAGGGCTGCCACGATAGCCCAGTGGTCCTAGGTGTTGCCAGTGACTGCTTGCTGTCCCTCACCACTGTCTTATCAGGGAAGCTTCACAAGATTAATTGCTGATCAGACCTGCTGCTGCTGCTGGTGGAGGGCTGCCACGATAGCCCAGTGGTCCTAGGTGTTGCCACTAAATCTTGCTGTCCCTCACCACTGTCTGATCAGAGAAGCTTCACAAGATTAATTGCTGATCAGACCTGCTGCTGCTGCTGGTGGAGGAGGGCTGCCCGATAGCGGAGTGGTCCTAGGTGTTGCCACTAAATCTTGCTGTCCCTCACCACTGTCTGATCAGAGAAGCTTCACAAGATTAATTGCTGATCAGACCTGCTGCTGCTGCTGGTGGAGGAGGGCTGCCCGATAGCTAAGTGGTCCTAGGTGTTGCCAGTGACTGCTCGCTGTCCCTCACCACTGTCTTATCAGGGAAGCTTCACAAGATTAATTGCTGATCAGACCTGCTGCTGCTGCTGCTGCTGGAGGAGGGCTGCCAGGATAGCCCAGTGGTCCTAGGTGTTGCCAGTGACTGCTTGCTGTCCCTCACCACTGTCTTATCAGGGAAGCTTCACAAGATTAATTGCTGATCAGACCTGCTACTGCTGCTGGTGGTGGAGGAGGGCTGCCACGATAGCCCAGTGGTCCTAGGTGTTGCCACTGACTGCTTGCTGTCCCTCACCACTGTCTGATCAGGGAAGCTTCACAAGATTAATTGCTGATCAGACCTGCTGCTGCTGCTGGTGGAGGAGGGCTGCCCTGATAGCCCAGTGGTCCTAGGTGTCGCCAGTGACTGCTTGCTGTCTCTCACCACTGTCTTATCAGGGAAGCTTCACAAGATTAATTGCTGATCAGACCTGCTACTGCTGCTGCTGGTGGAGGAGGGCTGCCACGATAGCCCAGTGGTCCTAGGTGTTGCCAGTGACTGCTTGCTGTCCCTCACCACTGTCTTATCAGGGAAGCTTCACAAGATTAATTGCTGATCAGACCTGCTACTGCTGCTGCTGGTGGAGGAGGGCTGCCACGATAGCCCAGTGGTCCTAGGTGTTGCCAGTGACTGCTTGCTGTCCCTCACCACTGTCTGATCAGGGAAGCTTCACAAGATTAATTGCTGATCAGACCTGCTGCTGCTGCTGGTGGAGGAGGGCTGCCACGATAGCCCAGTGGTCCTAGGTGTTGCCAGTGACTGCTTGCTGTCCCTCACCACTGTCTGATCAGGGAAGCTTCACAATATTAATTGCTGATCAGACCTGCTGCTGCTGCTGGTGGAGGAGGGCTGCCACGATAGCCCAGTGGTCCTAGGTGTTGCCAGTGACTGCTTGCTGTCCCTCACCACTGTCTGATCAGGGAAGCTTCACAAGATTAATTGCTGATCAGACCTGCTGCTGCTGCTGGTGGAGGAGGGCTGCCACGATAGCCCAGTGGTCCTAGGTGTTGCCAGTGACTGCTTGCTGTCCCTCACCACTGTCTTATCAGGGAAGCTTCACAAGATTAATTGCTGATCAGACCTGCTGCTGCTGCTGGTGGAGGAGGAGGGCTGCCACGATAGCCCAGTGGTCCTAGGTGTTGCCAGTGACTGCTTGCTGTCCCTCACCACTGTCTGATCAGAGAAGCTTCACAATATTAATTGCTGATAAGTCCTTCTGCTGGTGGAGGGCTGCCCGATAGCGGAGTGGTCCTAGGTGTTGCCACTAAATCTTGCTGTCCCTCACCACTGTCTGATCAGAGAAGCTTCACAAGATTAATTGCTGATCAGACCTGCTGCTGCTGCTGGTGGAGGAGGGCTGCCCGATAGCTGAGTGGTCCTAGGTGTTGCCACTAAATCTTGCTGTCCCTCACCACTGTCTGATCAGAGAAGCTTCACAAGATTAATTGCTGATCAGACCTGCTGCTGCTGCTGGTGGAGGAGGGCTGCCCGATAGCTGAGTGGTCCTAGGTGTTGCCACTAAATCTTGCTGTCCCTCACCACTGTCTGATCAGAGAAGCTTCACAAGATTAATTGCTGATCAGACCTGCTGCTGCTGCTGGTGGAGGAGGGCTGCCCGATAGCTGAGTGGTCCTAGGTGTTGCCAGTGACTGCTCGCTGTCCCTCACCACTGTCTTATCAGAGAAGCTTCACAAGATTAATTGCTGATCAGACCTACTGCTGGTGGAGGAGGGCTGCCCGATAGCTGAGTGGCCCTAGGTGTTGCCACTGACTGCTTGCTGTCCCTCACCACTGTCTTATCAGAGAAGCTTCACAATATTAATTGCTGATCAGACCTACTGCTGGTGGAGGAGGGCTGCCACGATAGCCCAGTGGTCCTAGGTGTTGCCACTGACTGCTTGCTGTCCCTCACCACTGTCTTATCAGAGAAGCTTCACAATATTAATTGCTGATCAGACCTACTGCTGGTGGAGGAGGGCTGCCACGATAGCCCAGTGGTCCTAGGTGTTGCCACTGACTGCTTGCTGTCCCTCACCACTGTCTTATCAGAGAAGCTTCACAATATTAATTGCTGATCAGACCTACTGCTGGTGGAGGAGGGCTGCCACGATAGCCCAGTGGTCCTAGGTGTTGCCACTGACTGCTTGCTGTCCCTCACCACTGTCTTATCAGAGAAGCTTCACAATATTAATTGCTGATCAGACCTACTGCTGGTGGAGGAGGGCTGCCACGATAGCCCAGTGGTCCTAGGTGTTGCCACTGACTGCTTGCTGTCCCTCACCACTGTCTTATCAGAGAAGCTTCACAATATTAATTGCTGATCAGACCTGCTACTGCTGCTGGTGGTGGAGGGCTGCCCCGATAGCTGAGTGGTCCATGCAAGGTAGAATTGCCACTCACTGCTTGCTGTCACTCACTTCCTGGGTTTGGCTCTGGCTGAAGATGTATATGAAGGTTTCCAGATAACTGGGAAAACATTACAAAGTACAGAAAAAAAGTATTTAGGCTTTTGTTTTATGCAAGATCAATACAAACTATTGCCTTATATTGATTTGCTCAAATTAGAAAATACTTTTGTCTTTTAACCTACTGGAGTACAAAAAATAGGTTGTTTAAGCTGGAAACTTAATGAAGTTAAATAAAGTTTTCCTCAATCTGACGCACTGCCCTGTAGACTTTTAGTTATACAGGTTTCCACTATCCTGCGAAATTATCCATAAAGCACATTACTCAGACCCAAGAGAAAAGCAAGGCTTTTTGGGTGGAATTTGGGCATGGATACGTTAAAGTGGAAAGAAGCAACATGTCAATAATGTGACCTTGAGATTTGCGCCAAGGCATATTTGAAGGGCTGCGTTATTAGGATTCTAAAGAGAGGCTCGTCGGAGTGAAGTCTCGTCCCGCTTCAATCATTACGAGTGGCGAAGAAATCCATTTGGAACACAAACGGAAATCATTAAAACAGGCGGAGCACTTAGAGCTTACACGGCAGAGAGAAATAAGAGGATATCCAAACCCCAGTCAAGCCGACAATAATTCAATGGCTCTCTAAAGTTCAAGGTCATTTGCATAATTATATGCCTTCAGATAGGGCCCACCTTTGGCTCTTTGGCAACTAGTTTTTTCTTTGAGTTTTGCCTATTAACTGCGAAGACTTTATTGGCTTTGTGAGAAGTATTAATGAGAGAATCTGTTCACCTTGCAGTGTTCCTAAATATGCAGGAACAGCTACTACTGTATGGTTGCAACACAATTTTTCAGCCAAAAGTCATTCCCAGCAAACATGCAACATTTACGCAACCAGCCCATCCTGCCATCAATAATAGACGTTCTCTTGTCCCTTGAGACCTATCCAGAGTTTCCAGTGTCTCTCGTTTACCCTGCGCACACTCTAGGACTACTAGGGGAATCTTTCTAGCATTAACTTATACTTGGACTATTGTTTATCATGACTTTTTTGCCACATTATGGCTTAATCATGACTGCCAGTTGTTCATGGTAAAGTTAAAACAGTAGCACACAGGAAAAAGGAGTGCCTAACCTCTTGTTGCTTTGAGCTTATTCACAGAACCGTAATTAAGTAGATATAGGGTCAGTCTACTTTGAACATTATAATAAAACAACAATTTCTTCCTCTTTAATTATATTACATTTTTGCCAAGATTACACATGTGTAGGTTTGCCACCAGGGAGCTAGTTTACCACAAGTACTCTGAGTGTAAAACCTGCATGATGTAAGTAATACATACAAAATCAATAACTTTGCTCCCACGTCACAAATACAACACTAGGAGAAGTGTTGCGTGAATTATTGTATTGGGTTTGATTGCACTGATTCCCATGGGTCCCCTGCGTGCTGTCAGTGCTGCGGTACGCTGACCTTTATATACCCTGAGTGGGCACCCTGCGTGCTGTCAGTGCTGCGGTACGGTACGCTGATCCTTACATACCCTGAGTGGGCACCCTGCATGCTGTCAGTGCTGTGGTACGCTGACCCTTAAATAGTCTCAGAGCCATTAATATACCCTCAATGGCCTGCCAAACATTTTTTTTCTAAATATAATGGATTCACACCAAAAATGATATCCCAGAGAGAAAGTGTCAGATTGATACTTTTCCTCATAGTAGACCAAGGTACTTAGTGCATGAATTAATTAACACTTATGATAGACCAAGGTATTCTGTGTGCATGAAATGTTTAACACTTTAGTCCTTGGTTGAAACAGTGCCTAGTAATAGGCCAAGGATTTGGTTGATCCTTTAATCCCTGGTTAAGACTCTTCCTCACATTAAAGAAGGTTGCTCAGAAGGGACCGTGGCACCTGGGCAGAAGTTACAGGTTACTCCTATAAAGAGACCAATTCTATCTGGGCAGGATTTTGTTGATCCTTTAGTTCGTGGCTGAGACTCTTCCTCACGCCAGAGCAGGTTGCTCATGAGAGACCATTATTGGTACCTGGGCGGGAGTAGGTTAATCCTGTAAGCTGTCTTCAGGGCGTGCAGTATAAACGCCGTCCCCACTCCGATATCCTATTGTTCTCCATATCCCACAGGGCCACATAGCGCTGTATATGAGGGCAGTGTGGTAATGTGAGTAATGGTGTGTAAAGAAGACGCTCTGACTGTATCTCTCTGCGCCGCCCGCCACGGGACCCTGCACTCAGCAGCAGCTACAAGTGATAGCATTCCCACAGGAAAACACCAACTGCTTCCGCCGCTCAGCTGCCGTCTCACAACCACTGTCTCACCACAGCCGACGATGGGAGGGGTTCCCCAGGACTACAATCATACCATACAGCAGCAGAACAGCACCAGGTGCTATTATAGTTATGTACTAGAGATATTCCCAAGTATGGTTATTGTTATAAGAATTTATGAAAGATCAGTTTTTTTAAGCCAAAATATTATAAACAGATGAAAATGTGCTTTACACAATAGATCACGTACAGGAAATCTTTATTTTTGAGAGTGTTTAATACTAACATGACACAATATTTATGCGACCAAGCTGTGCTCTGTGTTCCTACCATCTCTTTACTTAGCACAGATTATCACAATGTGTTATGGCATCAAGCCAATTATGATGTGTTATGCAACCAAGCTCTTTTAGAAAATCTGGAACCATCACCATTACCATCAATAGTTTATGTATGCGAGCAATGCACTTCATTTGTTTTATGCAACCAAGTTGTGTCCAGTCATATTCCTGCTCTTCATCTGCACAAATTAGTATAATTAGATCTACCTAATTAAAAGGTGATCTCAATTCTCTCACTGTTTATACAATCAAGCTAAGATGTTTTTGCAACCAATCCCTGGTCTACGTGCTGTTAGCAAATTAGGACGATTTCAAAGGTTAGCTCAGTGCCTTCAATGGCAATCAATCCACTTAAAATGTTTTATGCAACAAACCCATGTCTACTGTCTTGTTGCAAAGTAGGAAGACTTTACTGCAGGTTGGTGGTGTTAGTTCACTCAAGCCACCTAAGATGTTTTATGCAGCAAGCCCATGTCTACTGTCTTGTTGCAAAGTAGGAAACTTTGCTGCAGGGTGGTGGCCACTTCATATGTTTTATGCAACAAGCCCATTATATTGCCTACTGTCCTGTTACATTAAGTAGGAAACTTTACTGCTGGGTGGTGGGCTCAGTTCACCCAAGCCACTTAAAATGTTTTATGCAACCAATCCCAGGTCTACCGTCTTTCAGCATATTAGGAGGACTTTAGGGTTGAGCTGAGTGGCCTCAATTAGTGTCCCTCTCTCCGTGTGACACGTGGTTCAGAGGTGCGCACTGATGTTTTGATTCCATTCTCTGTCAGGGGAAATCATATTCTGGAATCATTTTTTATCGCTTGGATTATTATGGAATTACGCGATGATTAGTTTTGTGATTGATGCAATCTGCGGCGGGTGATCATTCACAATGGCCGTAGATCATGAGATAACGCTCCCAGTCCTCTTGTGGAGGGACGGCAAGGCTGAGCATGCTACTACTGGGGGACCAATCTTATTTGATAATAAAAGTAGAGTAACAAATTACTTTAGTAGTTTCAATCCCGTTGCTCCATTCCAATATTCAATAAGGTCAAAACATACAATATGATTTTTCTTCTGGCCGGCTTGTTTATGTGTAATTCTAAAGGTCTTTCGATAGAGTGCAATTCTGTAAAGTTTTAAAGTTGCCCAATATGATGTATTAGGACATGCCCAGCACATAATTTTTCATTGTTGGTTTTCGATTTATATAGGGAATTAACACTCAAAAAGGGTACATCGTCTAAGCTTCTGAAGTATGATTTACCTTACTCATAGAAAATATGAAGGACACTTAACTTAGATTTTTGTTACCTCAGACACCTTTTCTTGGTCTAAGGTAAGCTCCTGGGAACCTGTATTACATGGAAGATATTATGTTAATGTTTTCTTTTTTTATCCAATAATAGAAATGAACATCATCTTGTTAAGTCAAAACTCTTGATTAAGAGGACTGTACTAGCGAAATTTCTTTCTTGTATTGAAAAATGAAAGTAAGTGTATTCACTTGCCCAGCAGATCAATGTGTTAACATCTTTTCTCTACTAAATAAGGGTTTCAAGTGTTTCATTGATACTCAATCAATTTGAACAATATCATTGCTTTGTGATCACATATTGATTAGGCTTTGATCAATGGCTGTTAAAAATAGAATCTGAGTGATGCCATTCTCTATCAAAAACCACTTCTGTGAAAACACCCTCAAGTAGGGTATTCAGTCTGCAGGTCAGCTAGTTTAACTAACTCATGCCTAGAACTAACCTTGAAGAGTGTTGTCTCCATATTAGGATACTATTGAAAAAAGCATCTGGTTGAAGAGAAAATTTGCTAACTATCTGGAGGTTATGTTCTTCTAATATTCAGCTGTATCTAGAAAAAAATGCTTTAGTGAAAGAAATATCACCCAAAATTAAAGAACGACAATTTGGAGCTCAAATATGCATGGGATAATTAACCTATTCCTATCTAGAGATTGCACATTGTGTGACCAGTTTTCATTAGAAGTGAATGTGTATAGCATGGTGAAGGGTTTATTTGCATGCTATTTTGAATGATATAATTCCGAAACATTTTACAATCAACAGTGATAGCTGTTCCAAAGATTTTTACAATGTTGTCAATTTTCTATTAACATTGTTTCCATAAGTGTTACTTATTATGAAATATGTTTCTATTGTAACTATAAACAATGTTTAGCATATTCTGATTTTGGCCCGATTTCAGTACTTGCCTTTTAGAAAGAAAACAGAAATAAATTATCTGCGTTTTCTCAGGACGAATTAGGGGCAGTTCCGGGGTACAGAATTGAATTTTGTTTAACTTGGCCTTATCTTATATGTCTCTAACAAAAGCAAATTTTGGAAAGTGTTTAAAGATTAAAGTGTGATCAACTCTCCTTCAAATATTTTTTGGAGTAATGCTTTATTCCAGGTTTATATTCAAAAGTATCTTAACCCTGAAAAGATTTTTCAAAAACAAACTCTGGACATAAATGGCTTACTGTATACTGTGTTAATTTTGTTCACATAAGATAATGTGCTTGAAATTGATGGTCTACTTAGTATTTGTATATACTGGTGTTGAGTAACAACCTAACAAGTAATTGTGTTGCTCAATACTACATTAGGGATTGGATGTGCAAATAATGGTGAACAGTTTAATTAATGCAAATTTCAGCGTTGTGGAAATTATGCATTAATTAATCTGTCGCAATATCAACGCTGAATACAGTAATCCATTCATGCATGTGTTGCCAAAAAACACCCTGACAATTGCTTTTTGTATGTATTCATCCAGAGGGTTTGAGAAATATACATTCTTTAAAATTCAATCAAAGATTCATATATTATGTGAAATTATGTTTATTTAAGTTATTTTCAACAGCATTAGCAATATACAGGGGAAACTTGTTCTTATCTCTAGGCATGAACGGGTTAATGGAACGCCATGCATTACTCTTGACAACAATTAGCTTTTAATGATTCCGCGAAACACAAATAGTACATTTGAAAATCCAATGCTGTCGTCAAAGTAGTTATCGTAAAATTGGTCTTCCCACGTAGCGAGTCAATGACTCGTTAGGCTGATTTGTTCATTTCAGTGCTAAAGATATAGACTCTTATCTGGCCTATTTCTTGAGGAAATATTGACATGGGGCTATTCAATTCACGACCATTGATCGGTATCGGGAAAAAATAGAGGAACGTGATGAGAATGGAACTTATCTGTGTTACTGGACGGAACTTGTTTTTGCTTCTATTAAACCGGTATAGGTTATCAATGTACTGCTATTTGCTTCCTTCACTGATGAGAGTGGAGGTTTTTAATTGTGATCTTAAAAACTGATTTTGAGCGTCTAAATGTGCAAAATATCATAGTTTCGTTCATCAATATCTTTGAAGAAAACATAGGTATAGGCGCTGTACCAATTTTACATATTCATGCTCAACTTTTCCTTCACCACCCCCCCCCCCCCCCTTGAATGCATGAATTCATAGAATATTAAAAGATTAGGGGTAATGGATTCCATAGGTTCTAATTTATTTTCCTCTATTTTGAATGATATTGATAAGATGAGGTCTGTTGAGTTGATGAATGAATGAATTCATTGACATAGTCATTTTCTTTGTTGCTGTGGATTTTAGTGACATTGCTCATCAACTGATTTAGCCTGGAATCACATGGGAAATTGTCCAAGTAGTCTGACAATTATCTTGATAACAAGCGATATTTCAAGAAATATTTGAGCGAAATTTGTTTGTTGAGTACTTTTTGAATAATTCTTAGATATTCCTCAGTATAAATATGCTGAGAGTTTGTTCATTCCAGATAGTATAGGGTTAAATTACTGCACTGACCCGTATCTTGGACCATGCTGTTAATATCCTCATGTTTATCTTGCTGTGGGATATTCATTGGAAGGAATTAGTTGAAGGTAGTGTATTCTGAGTCATGTTTCTCCTTAAAATATTTTCCAAGAGTTGCCTTTCTCAGATGAACATCACTGAGGTAGACTGGCCTTTTTGGAATGACATAGGCTTCGACCGCACATTATATATAAAGTAAATTTGTAAAAGTGTAAAAGAATGTAATTTCGCTTATCAATTCTCAGTTTATAGTTATAGTGTTTATCTGTTGATCAGTTATGCCAATTTATGACTTAAAGAAGGAGACCCTTTATTGAGGTCAAATCATTAAAATTTAGCTCATTAAATCTGTTTTAGCCATTATCTTGTTTCTGTGTGTCAGTTGTACTAATTGATTACACAAGGAAAGAGGCCCTTTGTAGAGGTCCCAGACCTTCTCCCTTCTCACCATGGAAAGAGAGAATGTCTCTCCTCTTATTGGGCATGTGCTTTCCCTAAGTTAGTCACCCAGCTGGTGCCCCCCAAATAAAAACACACAAAAACAGTGCAGCCGTGGGCATGTTGATTTCCTCATTTTGCATTCCTAAGCAAGTGGTCAGGAAGTGTTTTCGTATGGCATGACTACAAGATGAAATTGGATTTCATCCTGCATTCCAAATGAGACGGATTGCGGACCTCCGTGCAGCACAGGGGCAGGCGATGGCCTTCTCAATGCCAATCTTATTACAATTCATTTGAGCAGCAGCAGGAGCAGGAACAGCCCGGGCTTGTTGCCCGTGCCCAGAGAAACTCCAGCATCCGTCCGCCTGAGAGTCGAGAGCCCCAGCCGCCACCGCGATATTGATCGCGCCGCAGAGAAGCGCGGCTGCCGTGCTCCTCGTCTTTGGATCTTAGCTCTGTGATTGCAATATGAAGCCTAGCGGCCTGTTGATCAAAGCTGGACGAGCTGTAATTCCATTTTGATGGCGCATGTTTTTAGTGCAATTTGATTTGCTGGCTCGTCGTCGTCGGAGGCTGCTCAGCTGAAGGGCAAGGGGGCAGACTTTTAGTGAGTGCCGCCAATTTATAGGGCCACAAACAACATGGCCAGGTCAATCTGATAGGCCCAGCTTGATCGATATGCGTCCTGATAACGCTGCCCTTTGATATACGACCGTAGGCAGGACCACGACTTACTGTCATTAGTTTCCTACCTGACCAGTAGGTGGCACCACAGGTCAATCTGATAGGCCCAGCTTGATCACCAGTGATTGATATGCCTTCTAATATGCCCTCACAATATGGTTTCATACAGGGCGCTGACTTTCTGTCATTAGTTTCCTACCTGACCAGTAGGTGGCAACACAAGTCAATCTGATAGGCCCAGCTTGATAGATATGCATCCTGATTACAATGCCGTTTGATATATGACCGTAGGCAAGACCACGACTTACTGTCATTAGTTTCCTACCTGACCAGTAGGTGGCACCACAGGTCAATCAGATAGGCAGAGTTTAATCGATATGCCTTCTAATAAGCCCTCACAATATGGTTTCTGGCAGGGCGCTGACTTTCAGTCATTAATTTCCAGCCTGAACAATAGGTGGCACCATAGCTCCATCTGATAGACAGAGCTTGATTGTTATGTGTCCTAACAATGCCATTTGAGAAGGGGGTTGCAGGCTGGACCATTAGTTTCCAGTCGCTGATAAAAGTCAAGACCATAATCCAAGTACTGGTTCCTTTAATCACTTTTAACATGATTAGAGCAAGTTATAGAGGCATCCTCCCTTAAAGCAGCTTTATTGTGGAAAGCCTTATAATCATGTTACTTACATTAAGTGCCTCCCAGTTGGTGTAAAATGTGTCGTAGAGTTATAGTGTGGTCCTCCTCCATTGTGTTTCTCCTGGGACGATTACCCAGACTGTGATGGCCATTGCCACATAATGCATGTGCCTGAGTAGCCAAATTAAGCTGAAATGGAAGCGGTACTCCCAGATAATGTGTGAAGATGGTCATCTCAGTGCCTATTGTAGCGTCCAGGTGATTGATTTGAGGACAAAAGTGGAGTGCTATTGGACAGGACCTGCAAAACACTGTCTGTGGAGGGAAACTGAGATCATGAGTGCAGGAGGTTTGAAGGAGAAAACAATGTTTAATCTTTTTTGGACAGGTAGCTGATCGCTGTATGTGTCTTAGTGAGGTTGTGGGTCCGCTAGTAGAGATACCATGAATTAAAGAACAAGGGACGTCATGTCTGAGATTATGTGGGTTAGTAGTTGGACAAGTACTAGGGAGAGAGGATTAGAATTTCCATTTCAGTTTTGGATAGTAAGTCCCAAGGGGTCTTCAAGTAGCACCATTGAGAGTTCCCCACAATGCTGCACATTTGTAAAGCAACCAGACCAACGCAGAGACTGCAGTATTCACTGATTGGGGGCCATGTGTCCTAATCACTAGGTTCCAGTGCTTCGTTCTAAGAGTAACAGGGTAGAGTATTGCTATTGAAATCAAGTGGCCATAAGAGTCATTATAGGTTTAATCAAAAGTAACTATGATTATGCAAAGTATTGCTAGTTAAAGCATTCCTATTTTATAAATCTTCAGATGCTCTTCAGTTATAAATCATTAAATTACTCAATTGAATCACATAAGTGGTAACAAACTCCCAGATTGATAGCCCTTTGGGACAGAAGTTTATAAGAGCCATATCTTGATTCAAATTCTTCTTGATGAAATTTGGCGAGTTTGTGTTTGTGGTCCAGGGGGTACCATTTGTTATCAACAGTGACAGATGCTCTTAAAGACTCCATATTCCATATAAGGTGTGGGGTGGACCCCTGATCAATATTGCCCCAAACCATGATGGATGGGGTTTGTCTCAAAGGGCTCATTTGATTCAGTCAGTGCTTTGTGTGTCTGCTTTCTTTATGATATATCAATTTTGGTATAAGAATTGCAACCAAGCAACCTCACTTTCCCTTCTGACTTATCATGATGTAAAATTGAACCTAATTGTTATTGATCACCACAATTGAAATATGAAAATTGTGTCTGCCAGCTTTGACAGGCAAGCAATCTTTTGTCTTCATAATTAAGATTAATTTCAAAATTCAATTACTTATGGCCAGTAGCATGCAGGGTGCCTTAACCAATCTGCGGCTTTATTTTCCATGAAAAGTGTCTAGATTAATACAATAGTTGTGGAAAGAACAGGTAAAAAAGCTATATTTGGATAGTTTTCAGATGGCATGTTGTTTGTTGTGTTATAATTAACATTTTTCCATCCAATATCTTGCAGAATATTAATTATAAAGTGAAATAGTCTGGTGATGCTGCAGTGAATGAGTTAAGATGTTTTTGGTTTATTCCAGACCTGCAACAGAGAGAGAAAGATCGATTGGTTTTGGGATGGAAACTGCATTCATAAATTCCAATATTATATTGTTGTCAGCAGAAATCACTTAGTCTTGGTAGTGCTGTAGATTTCATAACAACAGCATTTAAGGATGTGATTTGTCTTGCTGGATTTTCTCCACTGTGCAGAGCCGACGGCCTGCATTGGATCAATGATTGCCTTCCATGCTGGCAGAGGGCTGCCCCGATAGCTGAGCACTGTCAAAGTGCTTGGGTTTGAATCTTTACCTCACAGTTGCAAAAATCTTCCAATGACTGGGGGTTCATTGGAGAAATTTCCCAGATACTCAAATCTTCTCAACCATCTAAAAATGGCTAGTCTATATATAGTTGGATTTTACATTTACTTGGCAGTAACTGAAATTCCAAATTCTAAAATGCAAACTTAGTAGTATTTATCACAAAGACAAGGATTTTAGGTAGCATATATGTGAACTTTTTTGATGGTACACAGTATATGTATTGGGTATAAGGGCTGCCTCAGTGGCTGAGTGGTCAAATGCATTGCAAATCACAGACTTCTCATTTTGATCTCCTGCTGCCAAACTCTGGGGTTTGAAGTCTGCTGGACTCTGAATTAGCCATGTGGGAAAGTTACTGGTGACTGGATCAGTTGGTGGTTCCTCTCTAGAATGTTTTTCTCCCCTATTTACATAATGGGTAATACCTTTGTGTTCAGCAGGTTTTCAAAGAAACACTTGTAGAAATGTTGACCAGAATCCAGTCTACATACAACTCTCTTTTAAATGTTTTATGAGTCCATGATTACTTCATGAGGTTTTCTCACAATTATCCAAGGTTCAGATGACACTAATGTAAAAGAACTCAGGCATGAGGGGGTTAGATGGTTAGATATTGCAATATTTGCACAAGGACCATCCTTCACCTAGAAACTTTGAGGAAGAAGAGGAGTTGCTAACTATGATCAGCCATCAATACAGACCATGAGCTTCACGGCTCTATCTCTAGCGCTACCTCAGAGTACTTCCTTGACATTCACAATTTCCTTCTGCAAAACAGACATCCCTTAATGATTCGTTCTTATTCTCATTCTGACGCTAGTTAATTAACCTATTCATTGTCGGACACAACAGCTGTCTTGCTGTTCTATTCTCCTCCCCCCCCCCCCCCCCTAGCAGTGAGGGAAAGTAGTGATCAAATTACCTCTTAGACCTTCCCAAGTCAATAAATATGCTTCCATGATGTCTTCAGTTTCTGTCTATGAGATATAATACTGGAGCTGCTGTTTTGATAAGGTGGGGAATAATTAAGAATCTCATGTTGGGTCCAGCCTTCTCTGAAATATGGTACCCAGTATACCTAGCTTGAAAAAGTAGAAAATTCATTTCTTAATTTTGGGGTTATTGGTATGCATGAAATCCAAATTAAAATACAAACATGGCATTTTAGGAATTGTTGTCTGACCAAGACCAGTTAAAGTTAAGGCAAAAAATGTTTTTGGAAAGTTACTATTGAACTGTAAGTGAAGGGTCACAGGCAATCTTATTGGAAGGATTTGATTACCAGGATAAACATTGTCTATTATAAATATGCGTGACTAAACTAAAGTCTGAATAGGTGCATCAATGTCAGCCCGGCATGGTCTTGATCATAGTAGGGTTTCCAAATTATCTTTCCAGTTCAAGCAGTAGAGAAAGATTCCTGATGTCCCTGATAGTGTGTGGGGACGGTTGTGTGGGTGATAAGGGAGTGGAGTTGCTGTAGATATAGCAGAATGGAGTCGCGTCCAGTCATCCTACCTATATATTAGGGCTGTCATTGACATCCATTTTTTTTCGATTCGATCATTGACTTTTTATTTATCGATTCCGATTATTTCGATTCGATTTTGAAGAACTGCACTAATAGAATATGTTCACATGTTCCACACTATATTTATGGCTAGGATCCTAAGATTCTCACAATGCAAGGACAATGAAGGTTTTCTCAACACTTTTTGATTGAATTCTTGAGTTTCTCTTCAAAATCCTTATTAGCGTTGGCTAAAAATGGCTAAAAATGCTGAAAAAATGTGTTTCGATTAATTGACATAACAATTGACATAATATTTTTTTCAATTAATTGGAAAAATTATTTTGATCGATCGATACTAGTCATATCAATGACAGTCCTACTATATATACCTCTATCTGCATGCTAGTGAGGTTTTCACAATATGATAATCATCACAGATCTTGTGAATTATGGATGGAGAGTTGTTGGTTGCATTTTGTAAACATTTCATCTTCAGATATGATCTAAAGATTCTTTTGCCATAAAGATATAAACAAAATACTTTCCGGCCATTGCAGGGTACAATTTATGTGCATCCAATTAAATTCAGTGGTTTGATTGAGTTGCCATCTTTATGCAATGGAACTTAATTGGTTGCTCTGATAAATCCACAATATATATATATATATATATATATATATATATATATATATATATATATATATATATATATATATATATTATATATATATATATATATATATATATATATATATATATATATATATATATATATATATTTATATATATATATATATATATATATATGTATATATGTGTGTGTGTGTGTATATATATATATATATGTATATATATATATATATATATATATATATATATATATATATATATATATATATATATATATATATATATATATATATATATATATATATATATATATATATTGTTATGACCAAGTAATTGAATAATTTGCATTATTTGTATTCATAAATTTTGCCTTTGCAAATGCATGAAATTGAAAGGAAGCATTGATTACTTTCACGTGTTAAGACGCTTGTTTAATATGCATACATTATTTTCATAAGTTCAAACACAGAAATACAGATGTTCAGTATGCATATTAAGTTAGGACAGAGAGTTATCACCTGAAGTTGAATTTTATCATAGCCATGTAAAATATCTCTGATCCGCAGGTGAGGGGGTCAGAGGTTGAGCGAGCAACATCTTGGCTGTGATTCCCTCCCAGATCACTGCAGAACTGGTGAGGGGGGGGGGGGGGTGTATTTATATGAAGAGAATTGATGATGTGTGCATTATCGTGGGCTCAGCTGCATTCTGGCTGGCTGCCTCCTCGCGACGGGCCATGAATCTATTGGCTGAATAATGTCACATGTAATACCACGCTCTCCTGCATCAATCTGACGGAACCACGCAACGTTTTAATCCAACGTTCCCCCAGCCAGCCATCAAGAATATCATCCATACTTGGCTGTGCAGTCAACCCTATAGGTTGTATTTTGAATTATTTTAGTTTGCCATTACTAATTGTAACTGCCCAAGCAAACTACTATATCTTTGAATTTTCCCAGCTCTTGCCCAGGATAGTGTAGATATTCTCATCCAGAGTCAGTATTGGAAATTTTATATGTAAAAAGTGAAGATTCAGGAAATATACATTTAGCAATACAATTTTTTTATTTGATTGATGGGTTGCGGGTTAAAGGTGTTCGCAGCATCCCCTAATCACTTACAAAACAAGGCTTCAGTCAACTATTGAAATCTGTCTTCATCAGCAATTGCCCTGATAGCCATTTTGCTGCGGCTACTAAGCTTTGCACCCAGTAGATCTTTTGGAATCTAGATCTAGGCATGTGAGAAAGTTTCAGGTGACTGGAGAAAATTTTGCGATTCCCTGGCTTGTCACAGTAGTGTACAAATGTGACAGGAAAAAGTTATAATACCATTTTACAAAGTCAGATTCCAAATACAGCCTAAGATCTCTGGTTCATGATGGGAACCATCTCTCTCATCATTCCAGAAACTATACCTTGAAGAACAATTTTCAATTCTGTGGGCTGAAGCATGAAAGGTATAATTATTAAGGGCCACAGCTGTGTTACCCTCGTGAAATAAAGATGATTATTATTGTTATTATTATTATTATTATTATTATTATTATTATTATTATTATTATTATTATTATTATTATTATTATTACTTTTATTATTATTATCATTATTATTATTATTATTATTATTATTATTATTATTATTATTATTATTATTATTATTATTATTATTATTAAACTAAGCTCACCTATCTCACCTATTCCCATCCTTGCCAGGGTAGGGAAAATCACTGTAGCAGTCTTAAAGCAGGAGGGCAATTTGTAGCTTCCATTGGCAAGGGTTAATATTGTATGACTAATATGCACAGTTTCTCATTGACATTGACATTGACAGTCTTTATTTCATATTAATGACATAAGTGATTCAAAATGAATTTGCATTTTCCAATAACTATTAAGGTAACATTTTAAAGTATGACCTCTTTAATATTTAAATCATCTTATAACATAGATTATTTTAAGAATTCTTTGAGATTAATCAACTGACCCATGTAACTACAGTAGATGTTATCATTCATTCTATTGAAAAATGTAACATTGTTAGGGTTTTGAAGTTGAGGGTCTAACTATGACCTTTAATGTCAATTATTTCCTCTAACCTCCTTATAGAGGCTTCTCACTTCTCTATCTCTCTTAAATGGTGCTGAGGAAATTTCCTACTAGAGCTGCTGTCTAGATTGCCGGCCCAGCGTGCCAATGTGTCCCCCGGGGGCTCTGGTAACGTAAACGTTTCATGGTTACCTTGCTGATGAGTAATTGTCGTGCCAGGCGAGCGGCTGGACGGTCTCCAGGCCGCGGCTACGGCACCCAGGGGACGCCCACTTACTCCCTAACAGCATCTAGCAGGAGCCATGTGGATGACAAGCCCCTACTCAAGGTCACCCCAAGGTCACCCCTTGCCCTGGAGACTTCTATGTCATGATGGAACATCAGCGTGGATTATGAAGCATGGAGGCCTAGGGGGGTTTGGAATGGCAGAAGTTGTGGTCATTCTGACCACTTGTCAGTAGTAGACTAGTACACCGCTTATGTGCCATAAACTTATTAAACTATATGGTCACTGTGCGACAGTATCATAGTGGACCTTAACCTATTCATGCGCGCAGCATCCAAAATCAGACTGGAAATTTTGATCAAATCTTTCAAGGAAAATTATAGTTTAAGTTGGGAAAATATATGATGGAGAAATCTTTATTAGAACACCATCAAAAACTCTCCTCCAGCTACTTTTAAAGCAAAATTGTCAAAATATCATCCTTTGAAATGAGCACCACAGAACAACCTGGTTTGAGCTTAAGGGAGACAGAAAATTCCAAGGGTAGACTGGAAAACTTTGTCAAAAAATGAAGTTATCCATATTATTTTGCCTTACCTTCCAAATATATTAAATAAAATAAACATTGAGACAAATTCAATTTGAAATAGATTATAACACATTATTTTCAACAGAAACTCCTATTAAAGAGCATTGTCACTTTTCTCTAGAACTTTAATGCAATGTAACTTGGCCTTATGGGCAATTAGATACTCTCTCAGAAGGAGTCCATTACTTTATAATTTCATGTGGCTTTCAGTCAACTGATTACTTTATTATGTGGCTGTCTGACAGGACGGAACATTTAAAAAGGATTGAGAACACTTTCTCACACATAATTTGCTATATTGCCAGCTGCGCTCCAGCGCTCCTGGTTTCCATGACCTCTCATAGAGGGCAGCACCATCAAACAGTAACCAATCAGGCCAAAGAGATATGCCCTATATAAGGTACTGTCTGCGTGCATGGCATCATTAATAACATAGTGTGTGAAATAACAAAATATAAAAAAAGAGATGTAGTAAGGGTTGTTAGTAATTTTTCATCTTTAAAATATTTGTTAAAAACTGCTTTTGTTGAAAGGTTATTCCAGGAATAGCCTAGTTTTTTTTATTAGCGGGCCTCAGGTGTCGCCTGTGGTGCTACGGTTTTTGTGATGAGCTGATAGTGACAGATTGCATAGTGAATTGATTTTATTTGCAGCACAGGAAAGGTAAAAACAGTATGACTTAACCATTGAACACCCAAATCTACCTACAACTTGCTTGGAAGTTCTGGCATTAATTCCTTGTATTATGCTAAGAATATCTGGTTATACTTTGATTCTTTTTGTTAAGGTTTTCAAACCACCAAAGAGGAACAAGGGGTGGGGGGGGGGGGGGGTAGCATTTTTGCTTTTAATTGGAAAAGCTTTTATTTGACCCCAGTGTACTTTAACAAAAGCAGTAGTTGTATTATTGCAAACTCGCTGCAGCTTGGACCACTTTGTCTTTTGAGTGCATACATGCCTGGGCAACTTTGAACATGAGTAATTCATCATCAGATATAACAACAGAAATTGTTAAACCTAACATGAACAGCAATTTTCAGGCTAAAATTTCTCAAGATATTGACTTGTTCTTATGATATCTGCCTATTTGTGAGAGCACATGTAGCCTTGAGTATCGGGCTACGTTAGCGGCCGCAGCCATCGTTGGCAGCATCTCGCATGCTGTGCGTGTAGACGATGGATCTCTGAGAGTGGGAGGCTATCTTTTCACAAGAGCAGATTCTCAAGCAAAGATCCACTCTCGTGTTCGCGATGATAAGATCGCCGCACCAACAGTTTGTTGGGCTCCCACTTATGCCGACAGATCTGCTGCGCTCTGATATCAAGAAAGTGTTATTTAATTCCAGCAAAAATCAAACAGACGTCATAGGTGATTTTTGTGCTACAAGAAACGCTTTTTGCATGATCAAGCAGAAGCTCATTTTGATGTGCAATTTGCAGAGATGCTATTTGTGAAGCTGTTTTTTCTGTGTGTATTCTAGGCTTTCATTCAAAGCTCATCATGTCTAAATATGGAGCATGGCAGGATATAGATGGAAATATCTTCATAAGCAAGTTTTGAGAAATATTTGATTTAAAAGTTGCTTGGCTTTTTTTAATTGGCCTCAATACTCCTACCTTAAACATCTCTCAAATATAAATCTAATTGATGAATGAATTGTATCAATATATTCTTATTCAAAATCAAAATGTGACCTCCTGTTGCTCCAGTCTATTCTTTTTAGTGATAAATAAGACCTAAATATCTAAGAAAAATGGAAGTTGTAAGCCATTCAAAAATAATGAGAATACATAAACAATGTAACAACCTTTCCTATAGTTATTATCTTTTCATCTTTAAGTAATTTGAAAGTGCCTGATTTTAAAACAGCATATTACTTTATTTCATGAGGAAATGACCACATGATGATGATTGGGCCTACCCAGTTATGTAACTAATGGCCAGCCATTTAGTTGACTCCTAGACCGTTGCTGGCTTTGTTTCAGCTCCCTTCATCCATTTCTCAGGTTCCACTGATAAGAAGTAAGCAAGGATGGAAAACTGCCTCACTGACATCTATACATGGATGTCTCAAAATAAACTGAAATTGAATGCAGACAAGACAGAGGTGCTGGTCATGGGTATCCCACAGATGAGGCGAAAATCTCCATTCCTAGTATTACCGTAAATGGTGTAATAGTACCAGTTCTTAATGAACCCGTCGGTAATCTGGGCGCTGTTTTTGATCCGAACATGAATATGTCTGCACATGTATCAAAAGGTATCAAGTCTGCAAATTACCACCTTAGGAACATTGGGAAAATAAGAAAAATTCTCAATACTGATACAACCAAGAGTGCCATCGTCTGACTGGTGACAGCACGCCTCGACTATTGTAATGGACTTCTCTGTGGAATTACTGATGAGCTGCTATGCAGGCTCCAGAAAGTCCAAAACAATGCTGCTAGAGTGGTTACCGGTTAGTGGCTCCAAAAAGTATGATCACATTACACCAGTTCTAAAAGATCTTCACTGGCTGCCCATCAGGAAAAGGATTGAGTTCAAGATTCTGCTTTTGACTTTCAAATACATGCAAGGATGTGCCCCTCTATACTTGAGGGAACTGTTAGTCAAACAAGCTAATACAAGGACTCTAAGATCAAACACTAAGAACTTATTACAGATACCACTCACTAATCTGAAAAGGTTTGGTGACAGAGCATTCTGTGCCTATGCACCACGCCTTTGGAATGAGCTCCCTGACAACATCAAGGCTGCTGATAGTGTGCAAAACTTCAAGAAACAGCTGAAAACATTGCTATTTCGAAAGGAGTTTAATTGACTATATGGACCATGACAACTGTCCAATGACTCTAAAGCGCTTTTGAACATTGTAGGTGGAGAGGGCGCTATATCAAATATCAATTATTATTATTATCTTAGAAGACCAAACACTTAATCCAAGTTATTATTAAGGATGAGTTTAATTGTCTCCCTCTTGTGTCCGACGATCCCTACTGCCGTAATACTGAGAACATCTCACGTTATCTGAACAGAAACCAAATATGTAGCAAAACTTCTGAAAATAGCAAGAATATCTCATGTTGTTTGAGGAAAAATCAGACCAATAGCAAAAGGTGTAAGCTACTCTATCCACACTGTGTTTGGCTGAGCAGAAGCTGACTTTAACCCAAGCAAAAATGTATTCATCCTTATACGTATAACTGGCTTGTCAATATTGGCAAGTGAAAATATCTCTGTCTTGCCTGATAGGACAAGGTGAAAATTTTGTAATTCGACAGGCGGAGTTTGTGTGAATTAACATGGTTCTGTGAAGATCTTCATTCAGCCAAAGTTTAGTAAGTTTCTGATATATGCTGCAAATAAGCTACACTTTTATTTGCCAATTAAAGGTACTGGAAAGCATACCTGTAAACCAACACCACTAAGTTAACCTACACTGTCTTACTTCCCACTGACCGGCACCTTAATTATTTGAGAGTAAGAGGGCTCAAAAGTATTTGGACCCCCTTTCCCCCATTGCAGGGAGCCCCAATAACATGTATAGTTTTTGGCCACCAAATCTGAATTGTAATTTAATGGGTCCTCAGTATTTCCTTCTGTACTTTCCACCATTAAATCTTTTTTTCCTTCTTTGATCTTCTGAGGCAGCAGAAATAGAGGCAGCAGCAGCAGCAGGAGTATTTGCAGTATAGGCAGCAGCAGATGCAGCAGAAGTATATTAGCAGTAGTATTTTCAGCTAGTCAGCAGCAGCAGCAGCGGCTTGTGTGGACAAACCCTGATTAAAATGCGCTGCTGGGAGATGATTGGAAGGGGGCGCTGGGGGAATATGTGGATGATTTGTTGACCTTCTGTCTTTCTTTTTGCTCCTCCACAGGCGCTACTAGCATGAAGACATCACTATGCTGCAGGGAGGAAACCTCGACACAGCCGTTGCCATAGACGATGGCCGAGGGGCAGTATGAGCTGGCCGATGTTGTCGCCCCACCCTCGTGCGGCCCCCATGAAAATAACAACGACAGCGACAACGACGACGACGATGACGTCTTTCTCCAGGAGACCACGCTGAATGGCCAAGAGGAATACACTGGCAAACAAAGGTACCATCATTTAGTCATTATTAGCCATTTGAAGGTAGAGCAATTTCAAGTGAATATGATCACATGTTGAAGGTCAGGAATGTGGTTACCTTTTCTGACATATTAGGCTATTTGGTGACGTATGGGGCCAGTAACTTATAGTGTAGGAAATAATTGTAGAAGCCGCTGGGAGACCTGTTAGCCTCAGTTTACTCTGAACCTTGACCGCCGGCACTCAGCTGTGTGAATTGCTCCAGACTGATTGGCTATAGAGGTAGCCCCATTTAAGTGACCAGGGATCATCTTGAACTTCACCACTGCAGACATGCTCCCTCATGGTAATCCTACTGCTGGTATTAATGTGCCAATAGTCTACCTGCGAGTAATGTACATACTTGTGATAGCTCCACTTTTAATACACCCTTAGTCAGTAACCCTTTAAAGGCAATGCCTGGAGAAAATATTTATGCATGTACTGTCAATCTCCCCTTACTCAAAGTTACCCTTAAAAAGCAATGCCTGCGGAAAATATTTATGCATGTACTTTACTTTCAATCCAGCCTTACTCAATGTTCCCCTTAAAAGGCAATGAATTTGGAAAATATTTATACATTTATGCATCAATCCACCCTCACTCATAGTTACCCTTAAAAGGCTCTGCATGGTGAAACTTTTCCTCAAAGTATTGCTTTGTTCTGGCTGCAGGCTGAAGGCTGCACCACGAGTGCTCTTCCAGGAAAACTGCCAACCCTTGTTTCTTAGAACACTGCAAGAGAATTTAATCAATTCCCTACATTATTCCCAGCTATTCATCCTGGGGGATGTGTTGCTATATTCTCAGCTACAATTCACCAGGGCTTGTGAATGCATAATAATAATAATAATACTGTAATAGTCCATAAATAATTCCCCTGCTAACATCTCTCACCTCGGCGGCGCTGCGCCACACGGTGCCACCTGTTAATAAATTATCAGGAATTATATCCATAAATAATCCAGCGTGCCATAATTAGGTCAGCCGATGATGCCATGAGGTTGTTTTACCTGGATCCTCTTATGATACACATCTGCAGCACGGTACTGCACTGTACTGTACTGTATGAACTACAGGTATCTTTGTAATACCTGCATGCTAGGTTGCATCCACACGTAACACTAGAGTGCACGGCAGGGGTCAGTCAGTGGAATGTAACGGACACTACAGCAATGTGGATTTCAGAGATGGATTATGTGTTGCTCAGAGGCTGATATTCGTGTACACATGGAAGTGCTGCGCTACCTGTAAGTTATTTCCTTGTGGTCTTGTAAACAGTGCAGTCTCAGGAAATGGTCTGTCACTGCAGTTAGTAACTTTCTTGAGTTTACCATATTCAAATCATTCCTATGCTTTTATGAGATTTAGGGTCCTTGAACTATTTTCAAGGTGATTTAGGATGCTGTAAAACAGAGAGATTGTAAACAAGGTGAACCATGTTTGATGAGATTTTGGTGACCTTGGAATTCATGGTCATTTAGAATGTCCAGAGATAGTAGATAGGGAAGAAGTAAGTTCCATTTTCCATTTTCAAATTTTCAGGATTGCTTAGTCATGACATCCTTGCAAAGGCAAGATTTCTTTGGCAAATAATTCAGTTATGAGGTCATATTTGAGGGCATTTTGTAAACAAAAATGATTTATAAAAGGGCATTTTAAACCATGTTATGTCAGACAAGAATGAAAACATTTCATTTTAAAATTATATTTCTAGAACATCTTTTGATAAGGGGAAGAAAGGTAAATATATGGATAAATTGACGGAACCTGGTTATTATTTCTTTTATTAGCTTTGTACCTTTCTTCAATAGATCCTTGGGGGTCCATCAGACACACAGCAGGTAACCATAGGAAGCATCTTATAATGACCAGGCATTAACATAATTTTCAGAACTAGCTTACCATGCTGAGTAAGTAGTTAATGGTTTTGGACCATTTACTATAAAAAAAATGTTTAATGTTTAGAAAATCAGCTTTACTATTTTGGCAAGTGAAAACTAAAATGTACTTGCCCGCAAAGCCCTTCTTTTAAAGTGGGCTAGTACTTATGTCAGTGCCTGATGACTCAAGTTTATTGCAAACAGGCCACCCAGCATAATAAGGGGACCACGGTGGGATACATCAATACTATTAGGACTGTTATATGAACAACCCACTGCATTAGGTCATTCAGATCACACTGCTAGGAGCACCATAGCTGGCATTTAGGAGTGCTCATAACATATTCAATTCATTCATGCCTGTAGCAGTTTAAATGACCTGGTTATCATGGGAATATCTTTCTATTCATAGTATTTTTGAAAATATTTGAAGGAGAAATATTAATTCCAACCCAACCTAGAACTGTCCATCAATTGTTGCATTGTATGCTTAAATCCCAAGGTACCGCCCTCAGTATCATGTATGCAAACAGCTATTTCAACACAAACTTCCATGCATGAATGGATTAAAAGGTTTTAATTGTGAAGAATTTAGAGTAGGAAATTCAGTATTGACATTGGGGCTCCAAAAGGGCCTGCTCTCTTTCTTTGAAAGTCCTTAGTTCCAACTGCCTTTAATGAATCCTTTGCCAATCAGAAACCTAGAATTCATGATGAGATATTTCAATAATGATTTATTGCATGTTATGTTCAGCTATCACAAGCAGCTGTTATTATATAAGGCTCTGCTGTTCACATGTGATGCTTGTCTATGTATATGTTATAACCCTATGTTCAAATATTATATAATTGAGGCTTCATAATTCACAAGTGGTGCTATATGATTAAATATACATTGCATAAGGGCTTCCAAATCCCCTCCTGGCCCTATATTGTAACTCTAATATTGTAATTGCTTTGCTTCGCAAATGATCACAGGAGAATAGTCACTCAGCACTGCCTTTTTATTGAAAAAATGTGAGATGATAGAGAACAGAGCTGCTATCTGTAACTATTAACAGGGTACCCTAGAGTTTGGAATATGTGTAGGAACCCTTACCATAGTGCAGTGGTTTACATGGGGTGTTTCAGTGGGTTATAAGTGGTTGCCTACAGTGGTGCACCATCCCCCACTTTCCTGGAATGTGGCCCAAGAGCCTTGTTGTAGTGGGTTTATTACCACTTTTTTGTACCACTGAAAAAAAAAGTGCCCTTTAAGCCTGTCTGAAGTGTCCCGCTTTTGCAAAAGCGGAGACACTTTATTGGGGCTTCATGGCCACTTTTGCAAACAGTGGTAGCTTCATAGTGGTCCCACTGTTTTGGACAGTGGTAGGTGGGCCTGCATACCATTGCATCAGCAGTTCTCTACCACTAACAGATGCAGTGGTCATACCACTGATCAAGAGAGTGGTCCCACTATTTCTGACGGTGGTATGATCATCCTATAATGCTAGTTGCAGTAGATTTACCACCGTTCAATGTAGTGGTCACACTGTTTCCGACAGTGGTAAAGTCATGCTTTATAATATAAAGATCAATATCACATGGAAAAGTAATTTATAATTCTACCAATTTTTAGGTATTACTTATCTAATGAAGGAGTTATCACATATAGATTTCTTTCATTGAATAATAGCTAACTTCTAGCCATGACCTTTATCAAATTGCATTTTCATTCAAGTTGACTAGGTAAGAATTGCATTATTGAAGGGAAAATTACAGCATATTACATATAAAATACTTATATAATATATATATGTATTGTTAACATTGTTACATTCATCCATACGTGTGAACTGTTATAAATTGGATGACGACACAACAATTGCATATTGTTAAGGTTCTGCCCGAGGTGAACCATTAATTATGACAAAATTCCATTTTTATACTGTTACATAACAAAATTGTGTTATCAACTCATGTTGTCATCCAACTTCTAGGGGGTTTGTGGGTTAGTACAATATATTTAAGTACTATAAAGATTTCTTTGGGCTTTTAAAATACATTGAATTTATAAAGGTATTTGAAGTTGATAAGATCTGCTTTAGTTGATTTCAGCGAAATGGTAACAATATACTTGCTGAATTAATAAAAAAAACTCATTTTATTGCCCTTGATGGAAAACAAGCTGATGGGTCTGGCAAAGCTCGGAGAGTTGGCTTGGTCCCAGGACTATTAAGTCTGAACTTGCCCCGATCCAGGTCACTGGTCCCAGTAAGTGATTTGTCCATGAACAAACACTTACTTTTGCAGTCGGGCTGAAAATGGTGTGAACTGGCTGTGGCTAATTAGATTAGTTAGTGAAGTGGCCAGCAGATGGCACTTCGGGGCTATTAGATTATCCACGGGGAACATCTGGTTGGTGTAACCAGGCGTAAAAGAGAGACAAAGGCCATGTAGGAGGAGTATACCTTCCTCCCTGTACTAACTGTTAGCAGTACAGCTCTGCGTGCTGCTCGCTGCGGGAGCTTGTGGAGGAATCTTACCTTGGACAACTCACTCTGAGGATATCCACAGCTACACACTGCATCTGCATGGAACACTGTTCAGCACACAACTCTACTGGTTCGACTGAGCATGATTTCTGGATGTACTCTATATCAACGTGCAGTGTATGGGACTGTTATATAGTGATAAAATGAATAGCCAAAGCTTGTACAGTACTGCCAACATGGATGGTGATCAGCTTGAGGGTGGCACTCTTTTCTACCAACCGTTCTATACAAGGAAGGATTACTATAGCTACGGGGACCCTGGCCTGGGCAGTGAGATACTCTTCATCAAAAGGTGGGTGTGGCTAATCATAAAAATCACTGAAGTCAATAAAATGTGGAATTGCTTATAGTAATTAATATACTTTATAGTAATGTACCTGAAACAATTACTATATATAACAATGTATGGAAACTAATGATTCTGCGAGCGTTATTTTCCCTTGACCCTCTCATGCCTAGAGATCTCCCCGGCAAATTTCATTTGGTGAACCTATGATACATTTGGAAATAACTTTGGATTAAGCACACATTGACAAATAATTTAAAGAAGAGTTGTGGCGGAGGTTCCAACCAATATTTCTCCAACAATGTTTCCCCAAATTCTCTTATCACCAATATATCAGCAAAATACTCAGCATCATCAGACATGTTAAAATTTGAGGTTGTTTTTTGCGAAACCTGAGAACATAGCCAAAGTGATTACCAGCAATTCTCTAAGTGCACACAATGCCATATAGTAATACATCAGAAAATAATGCCAAAGACATAATAGAACCATAACTCCGTGAGATTTTCCCCCAAAAGTTGTAATTTGGGAAAAATGAGATCTAGCCTCAAAATAGCTAATATTACTAATGGCCAATTTCTAGCTACCTTATTTAAAATGGGTATTGTTGGATTTATATGGCAATCAGTATACTGACAATTACAGCCAAAATTGTCAGAATGATTATCAACAGTGATCTCTTAACTGACAGATGGTCCTAATTGACAGGTTAATTGTTTATTTCACCTGGAAGAATATACAACCTGGTCTCTGTTGACAGGTTGTCTTTTAGTAACGAATTACTATTTATTTTACCAGGAAGAATATACAAGCTGGTTTGTGTAGCGAGGTGGTCTTTCCTAGCAGGTTGTACCTCTAATATGGTCTTAGCTTATGTTTTGTAATAAATGTTTTGAGAACGTTCTGTTCCAGATAATAAACCTTTAAAAAGCTGTGTCAGGGGCTTGACCCTCTTCCTTTAACATACACCTCTGAAAATGAAGTTTTCTGTCCCTGGGGAATTAAACCTTAAGCCCGAAATCCTTCAGAGGCCTCTAGTATATGGTAATGTAAATATGGTATGATACTAAATGACAATCATTACAAATAATACAAAGTATGATACTGAAAATGAAAATGAAAAAATCATGGTTATTGTTATCAATGCACATTCTCTTCAGCTATGGATAAAGTTTGTGGGTTGGGTTCAATAATCTCCCCCCCCCCCCCCCCCCCCCTTCCTCTTCTAGAGTCAAACTGCAAGTTTTCATAGTGGAAATGCCACTTTTCCACAGTTATGGTATAAATGAGCATCCTATTACTGAAATGAACCTTCTTGTTGTCCTGTATTGTTGCTTATATTTGCAAATTTTACTCCAAGGGATCTGTTGCTAGATTTACTGGCTAAAAATCTGCCCACTCCTTTCCCTAACACTATCGATCCATCAAAAATGGCAGGCCAGCAGCGTAGTCCATTGTTGAGCAATCCTCTGGTTTCAGCACAGAGCAGGAAATCTCTGCAGCGCTAGTAATTTATTGATGCATTATCTGTTAACTCTTTTATCCTGGCAGCCAGGCTAGTATTGGAATTATATATTTCTTATGAAAACATCATTTGTAAAAAGTGTGTAAAACTGTATAAATTTGTATAATTTGTTGAATTGCTACCTACATTTTTCTTCAAATATTTCTCAAAATCAGGCTTGATCTCAAATGACTGTCTTTAATATCATAGCATCATGCTTGGGTATGATTCTTCTCAGATAGAACACTGAGCATGTGTGGGTTTTATTTCTGAACCAGTGCAAAGTGCGGAGGTGGATCAAGTCAGACACTTTTGGCAATTCACCTTCATGCTTCATGAAGACCAAGGGCACATGGGCAGGCAACTTTAACACAGAATCAAAAAAATATTTGAAGAGGGATTGTTATAGATGTATATAAAGGTATTCGGTTTATAGTCTTGTATCCACTGAAGCGCTCACACGACCTTCCTCCCCTAGCAGGCCTGTACACACAGAAACCATTTCAATCCCCCGGGGGATATACCAGAGCAACTGGCAGCATGTAGCGCACACGCTCTAAGCACTGCCATATTTATGCTAGGTACCCATTTTGCAGCTAAGTAGACTGAAGCAATATGGAATAAACTGTCTTGCCCAAGGACAGACCAAAGTGCCCCGGCCGGGAATCGAACCAGCGACCCTCTGATTACAAGTCTGACAACTAACCAACTGAGCTACTTTGTCCCCATGAATATATGTATACACTTATATTCAATAACATACACATATACATATACAGACCGAAGGGCACCACATAGAGACAGATATTCATAAAAGACCTCTAATACTACTACATGTCTTTACCTTTACTGCACATTTAGAGTAGGCATGGAAAGACAATTTACTTGCTGAAACTTTACATTTACAAGACTAGAGCTTTGCTATGTTTATTTGTTTATATCTGTATTGATTGTGCCATTAAGCATTAACAATTTAGTACCAAGTAGTGTTAACTTTAGTCATGGCCTGAGTGGGAGTAACTATGGTCTCATCTGAATGCTTTAAGGCTGAAACGTACACACATTAACACTATTGTGTGCGCTTTAACAGGCTTAAATCCAGGTCTAAGTGGATATAGTAGAATCGGACCTGAATATCAGCGAAGCAGTTAGAAGAATTGACATATATTGCTATTAACATTAAATTACAACTGGTGGGACTAATTTCAGACTATTAAGTGTCGGTAGTAAAAACAGGGACGTTGTGATCACAGTATAGGCTGTTCACACTTCAAGGGTTTCCAAAATATACTGGCCAAGAAAAAATGGGACTGGGAAGTTGCGTCCACCATTGGAGGTGCGCACACTTGAGATATTTCTAATGATGTACGCATTAAGATATATTGGAGCTGAGTAGCTGTGTTCACACCTCAGAGAATTCCCTTTAAGTACCAGTTGAAGTATGATAGGACTGGGATTTGTGTTTACAGTGTGGGGAGTTCGCATCTTTAATAAGAGTAATGTTCACAACTGAAAGCACTTTTACTTCAGAAGATTCAAAGGTTGAAATGCATCATTTATTTATTGGACTAAAATAGAGTGGGATTTTAGGTTAGTTCCTGTCATCTTTAAATTTCAAAATTTCAAATTGAAATTAATTCTAAAATCTTACCTGGTCAGTTAGGTCTGCCACATGGTGTAACCAATATGAAGGAAGCTACCTGTAAAATAACTTGGTATTTCCTTAGCATGTTCCTAGGATTACCAGATTATTCCCAGCTGCATTTGGATAGGTTAAATACAAATGGAAATGGGATTGTTGGAAGCCCAGCCATTGTTTCCTAATAAGAAATCCATACATAACTTTTATTCTTACATTCTCTGCAAGCATCCTCATCTATGCGAAATTAAGTTTTTTGTCTGAAGAGGGCTCGCTAGACAATCGGTGAAGTGAACTGGATGAATTAAAGGGTAACGGCTCGATCCGGACTATCCGTAATCAAAGGCGTCTCCAAGGTGATGTAGAGATTATGCGTGGCGAATAATCAACTTTGAACTACGCTCTTGAGTAAAAGATGGGTCAGAGCGTATTTCAGCAACAAATTATGGAGTTTTTGTTGTGGCTAATGGATGGGCCCAGCAGTGCGTGCAACACATGGCGGCGGCGCAGCACAGATTGGAAATGCGTGCCCAGTTTCCTCCGTCCATATTCCGACGGTACAGCAGGAAATACCTTTTACTACTCTACAGCTGATGACATAACGGAGAGAGTGCAATGAAATACGGCCGTGCTGCTGCTGCTGCTGCTGCTGCTGCTGCTACTGCTGCTGCTGCTACTGCTGCTGCTGCTGCTACTACTACTACTGCTACTGCTGCAGCCCTCAAAATGAAGAAACATTTGGAGAGCAATTGTAAAAGAATATGTAAATCAGATTCTTTTTAATTTGCAATGTAACCAACCATATTAATCATTTGCTCCAGCATCACATCTAGTGCTTAGGTTAGAGGAGAAACTGTACTCATGAATGGGTAAACCTATATTCATGTAAGGCATGCATTTAAAAAACAATATTGCTGATTGTCTTGCATTTCACAATCTCCTTAAAATATTTGCAAAATAAATCTCCCATTAAAATTTTGAGTTTACCCTTTCAAAATAGTCAGACTATTTTGTCCATCCCAGACAAGTTTTTTTTATATTTATATGGGTTTATATGCCATTGGATCCTCTCAGGGAAAGAAAGCGTCATGAATCTATATTTATGTTGCAATATATATAATATATAATATATATATATATATATATATATATATATATATATATATATATATATATATATATATATATATATATATATATATATATATATATATATAATATATGTGTGTATATATATATATATATATATATATATATATATATATATATATATATATATATATATATATATATATATATATATATATATATATATATATATATATATATATATATATGGGTTTATTGTCTGCGTACTGTCAGCACGCAGCTCCTTGGAATTGGCTCCATATCAGCCTGGCCTCTGTCAGGCCACCCCCATTTTCATATCCCATAATTTACCCCAGACCTGACCAGAGAATACAAATGGCAGTCTTTTTGGGAGGCTTGTTCAATCCCTGCACATAGATCTCTTGCTTGTCTTTTATCTCTGTTATTTACATGGTGAGCTTGCTTTGAGGTTTGATGGACCCCTCTGCCCCTCAGTCCATGTGAAAATCAAAAGATGTTAGTTACGATACAGATGACACTTTATTCTCAATTTACTTTGATGCATTTTGAGAAACCTCTGATATGTGAACAGACCCTCAGCAAAAACTCTATTTCCTACCTTCAATTGTCTCTAATGCTGTACATTATAAAACACCTCTAACTTATAAAAGCTCCCATCATTATACATTTTGAGAAGCCAACTCTGTGAGACATGAACACCTTGTAATGTTTCACTTGATTTTCCCTACTCCCAGGTGTTTGCATTTGAGAAATTTTAATGTATTTTTCAGGTATCTGTCAGGGTCAAGGAGAGGTGGGGGGATCCTTGCTCATGCTGCATACTGCCACTATATATAGGCATTAAGAGTGTTTGTCCAGTAATCCTATTGTAGTAGTCCTGGCACATATGCTGCTGCGGGATCAATATAAGGTCATTAGGTGCCGATAATCGTATTGATCGTTAGCGCTCTGGGTATACACTATACACACTGCATTAATGTATGAGCCACTGTATGAACATACACCTCAACAGAATATGCAATGCCTTACAAGAGTGAAACATCACTATAAACTTATAACACTTAAAGCCTGAATCCTCATAGCCAATTAGGTAAATAGAATAGACAGGGAAATCCAATTATTAACTCAATGCAATGAACATTTTTCATGACCTTATCGAGTTGTACAACTTTTAGAGACATATATTCTACACTGGACTGCTAGACTATGGGGTGGTCACCTAGATACCCGCAATATTGTACATATTGTTCCCTTACATGTTGCAGGGTCTTTCCTTTAGAGACGTATATTCTACACTGGACTGCTAGACTATGGGGTGGTCACCTAGATACCCGCAATATTGTACATATTGTTTCCTTACATGTTGCAGGGTCTTTCCTTTTGAGACATATATTCTACACTGGACTGCTAGGCTATGGGGTAATCACCTAGATACCCGCAATATTGTACTTATTGTTTCCTTACATGTTGCAGTGTCTTTCCTTTAGAGACATATATTCTACACTGGACTGCTAGGCTATGGGGTGGTCACCTAGATACCCGCAATATTATACATATTGTTCCCTTACATGTTGCAGGGTCTTTCCTGGGGTGCATGGGCACAGATTGAGATAGGCCTCTTAGTGGAAGAGAACTCTGCTACTTGCTAATAAAAAATCAGAACATGAAATATTCTAAGGAAGGTGTTATAGTCAACTGTATTTTACTGACCTTCATGACTAGTATTCATATTTGAATGACAGTAAAAAAAAAAAATCTCCTCTCTCCTCTCGCCATTTCTGACATCAGCAATACCCTTTAATAAGTCCAGTGTAAATGATTCTCCTAAGTTTAGGGCATGCAAAAACATCTGGGTGAAACTGTAGCACACATCTTTGTAGTGATCAGTTAGTGTCCGCTATTTCCTTGTGAGAGATGAAGACGTCTACAGTGTACTGTATTGTTTTGTTTTCATTATTGTGGCAAGAATGATATTGAATTTAGGATATTTTCAATGTTCAGAAAATAAGTTATGGCTTATGTTCCAATGTGATCACTATAGGTCAAAGATGTAGAAAATGCACTTTAATGAAAGTATAGATTGTGAACTTTTCTTGTATTATTTTATTCATATTCGCGAAATATACGGTATATTATTTGTATTTGTCTGCAGGGTCTGCTATTCATGAATGCATTTGTATCGGCCACCCTCTGTATTTGTACCACTCTTAGTTGCGGCGTTAAAGCAGTCGGTGGTAAGATTCTCTGCTTGGCCGACCCTGGCATATGTGTATTCTATTGTCTCCCTGGTATATCAAAGGCAATGTAGCTTCCTATCTCTGGTTCTCTCTCTCAGACTGAGTACAGTAGGTCGCCCCAGTGGTGCCTTTAGCAATCAGTGGTAAGAACCTCTACTAGGCTGACCCTGGCATGTGTGTATTCTATTGTCTGGTAGATCAAAGGCAATGTAGCTACCTCTCTCTGGTTCTCTCTCTCAGACTGAGTACAGTAGGTCGTCCCAGTGGTGCCTTTAGCAATCAGTGGTAAGAATTACTACTGGGCCAACCCTGGCATGTGTGTATTCTATTGTCTGGTAGATCAAAGGCAATGTAGCTACCTCTCTCTGGTTCTCTCTCTCAGACTGAGTACAGTAGGTGGCACCAATGGTGCCTTTAGCAATCAGTGGTAAGAATTACTACTGGGCCGACCCTGGCATGTGTGTATTCTATTGTCTGGTAGATCAAAGGCAATGTGGCTACCTATCTCTGGTTCTCTCTCTCAGACTGAGTACAGTAGGTGGCACCAATGGTGCCTTTAGCAATCAGTGGTAAGAATTACTACTGGGCCGACCCTGGCATGTGTGTGTATTCTATTGTCTGGTATATCAAAGGCAATGTTGCTACCTCTCTCTGGTTCTCTCTCTCAGACTGAGTACAGTAGGTCCTCCCAGTGGTGCCTTTAGCAATCAGTGGTTGGAATTACTACTGGGCCGACCCTGGCATGTGTGTATTCTATTGTCTGGTAGATCAAAGGCAATGTAGCTACCTCTCTCTGGTTCTCTCTCTCAGACTGAGTACAGTAGGTCGCCCCAGTGGTGCCTTTAGCAATCAGTGGTAAGAACCTCTGCTTGGCCGACCCTGGCATGTGTGTATTCTATTGTCTGGTAGATCAAAGGCAATGTAGCTACCTCTCTCTGGTTCTCTCTCTCAGACTGAGTACAGTAGGTCGCCCCAGTGGTGCCTTTAGCAATCAGTGGTTGGAATTACTACTGGGCCGACCCTGGCATGTGTGTATTCTATTGTCTGGTAGATCAAAGGCAATGTAGCTACCTCTCTCTGGTTCTCTCTCTCAGACTGAGTACAGTAGGTCGCCCCAGTGGTGCCTTTAGCAATCAGTGGTAAGAATTACTACTGGGCTAATCAAAAGTCCTCAGAGTAATTGATTCAGGGAGAAATTAAGTTAAATAGCTTGGATATAGATTAGCACAGAGCGAAATTGACCAATCAACTATATTAACCCTTGTCACGCTGCATTGTCTGGCGGGGGCTAGGGCCCCAGAACTGTATTGTTTTTTTGCAACAAATTATGTTGCATTGCTGTTGCGCTGTCAGTGGGGGCAGTTGCACTGCCGGCGGGGTGTAAGTTTCTACAGCCATAAAATGCAAAATATTCAAAGAATCTGAAATAAAAAAATACTACCTAAAACTACTGTTCTTGTTCTTTTTAATAGTATGTTTTTTTTTTAATAAGAACTAGAATATAATATTAGGAGAGATCAGTATAAAACTAAGGAATAGTAGAATGCATGCAGATTTTGAAAAATGATTACTGAAAAGCAAGTATTTATAATTCATTAGCCCCACTTTAGCCTGAGATTTCTTAAGTTTTACATGAGTATCTTCTCATGAAAACCATATATTCAGAACCCTTGTCAAAAACTAATAAATAGGCTGATGACTAGTATTTGTTTATGTTTTATTTTGTTATGAACCATCCTAAAGTAAATGGAAAGCAAGAAAATTTTGTCAGGAACGAATTCTGAGAGCGCATCAAAATGAATTCTAAAATTTCAATTACCTCAATTCGATAGCGCTATAAACCAATGGAAAAAAGAAAATCTGAAATGTAAAACATTAATATATAACACAATTCAAACGTCCTCAATCGACTCATGTGATTTTTATTTGAAAATTCTCAAGTTTTGCACCCCAAATCAACACTTGAACTCAAAACGAAATTGTTGATTTATGGCCGCCATTTTGTGATCTGAAGTTCGCTAACTTTCTGGCGCAACAACACTGGTATAAAATTCCCATAATAGTTAAAACCTGCAATAGAAATACAAATAAATACATATGGCGATTCCCTACCTTCTTATCCTCCTTATGTTGTCTTTATTTTGTGTTGAACCATCAGTTATAGCCTTTTTCGAAGGCTTCAAACATGATGGTTAACACGTTGTCAGGACTTGTAATCTTGTTTACGGCAAATTCGATTTCTAAATCCGTTTGCCGTAAGCAATGCACCTACTTGCATTCAAGTCTCTATTTTGTCAACCGCCCAATAAACAATTCAGAAAGTTATATATTCAAATAGATATGTTTCTTGGCTTTCGGAATATGTAAAATTTATTCAGAAACAAACATGGAAAGTATTTATTACGATTGTGTAAAGTGCAGCGAAAATCTGAAAATAGACCGATATTTCAAAATGGCGGCTGAAGCGAGTGCGAAGGAAATTGCTTCGCACTTGTTTTAAAACGATCAATACAGTTACAAAACAAATTTATTTCGAAAAACAAACATCATATTCTGATTCCCTGACATCCATTTCATGCAAATATTAACTTTATTGAATTTAAGATGTCAGGGATGAAGCAATCGCGATCGTTGGAAAAACCGGAAGTGGTCG